>JAKCWG010000358.1:0-100000 GCA_021464415.1 Lonicera japonica
TCGTTGTTTTTGGTCCGACGCAACTTCAAGGCGGGCTTATTCCTTTTACGGTGATGTTGTTATCTTTGATACTACTTATAATACTAATCGATACGGGTTGATATTTGCTCCAATAATAGGGGTTAACAATCATGGTCAAACAATTGTTTTTGCTTGTGAATTTTTAAATCATGAAAGTATTAAAGATTTTGTATGGCTATTTAATCAATTTTTGGAAAGTATGCCCAGTGGTGCTTCAAAGATGATTATTACCGATCAAGACCTAGCTATGACTGTGGCATTCCCACTTTTTCTTCTAAATACTTTTCACCGGTATTATAGTTGTAGATATTAATTCATTTATCCCTATATATACGTAGCATTTCTTAATAATAATTTATTTAATTCTTTTTACAGGTATTGTAGTTGGCACATATATTAATGAAATTTTCAGAAAAAATTAATGCAATCAATATAGTATTTGCAAAAATGAGTTCTCGAGTTGTATTTGGAAATCAGAAAATCTTGAAGAGTTTGAGTTGGAATGGGAAAACCTTATTAAGAAAAGTGGGTTAGAAGGAAATAAGTGGTTGCATGACATGTACCAAATTTGTTCAAGATGGATTCCTGCATATGTTAATCACATTTTTTCAGCTGACATGTCAAGTAGCCAACGAGTAGAAAGTAGTCATTCATTTTTCAAGAAATTTGTGTCTAAGAGCAATTCATTAGTTGATTTATGGTACAGTTTGGCAGAAAACTTGTACGGCAACATCATGTGGAGTCAATGGCCTATTACAAATATTTAATTGAGAAGCCAAAAATTAAAATAGAGCATGACTTTTTGGTGCAAATGGTTGATATTTACACAAATGAAATGTTTTACAAATTTGAGGGTGAACTGTATAAGAGCTTTAACTACAATATAAAGTGTGTTAGGGAAAGTGAAAATCATCGTGCTTATCATATTCAAAGAAAGAATGTCAAAACAAGTAAAGTCCGTGAAATCATTTATGACAAGAACTTGGATTTTGTTTCTCGTGCTTGTAAAATGTTCAATAGCGCAGGAATACCATGTAGGCATATCATAGCATATTTGTGTAGATTTGATGATCTTGGTAAGTTGCCCGATAAATACATTTTGAAGAGGTGGACTAAGTCCGTGAAATCTGGGATAGTTTTGGATCATAATAAAATAGAAGTAGTCAATGATAGTTCGTATATCTCAAAGAAGAGTTGACTTGTCTAATTGTCTTTAGATGTAGTTAAGAAGGCCATATAATGTGAAGAAACAACGAAGATATTTATCGATGGATTACATGGCATTTGTAGGTCGGAAAATACCCTAGAGGGGGGTGAATAGGGTTTTTAAAACTTAATCGGATTTTTAAAAATGATTTAAAAATATTTGATGTCTATATTTATCAAGCAATCAAGAACAAAGTTAATTCCAAACACACTGAATAAATAGCACAATATAATAGAACAAGAGATAGAAAGATTGAACTGATCGAAGTCGAAGATTTTTTGTCCACACGGTTCGGCTTGTTCCCCTACTCCGCGCTCGGTTAGTTCCCCGAGAATTTTCACTATAACCGATCTCCTTTCGGGTGAAGATCAAACCTCTACAAGTGTATTCTTATCACACACTCTCACAAGTATTGAAAACACCTTCAATACTTTCACAAGAAATCGCTCTTGCTAATCTATGAGATACACCTCTCACAATTATGATTCAAAATGAGTTTTGGTGACAAACACCAATGTACAATATCTCTCTTGTATATGACAAAATACAAATGAAGCTCACACTAAGAGATATCAAAATTAATCAAAGTATATAGCTCAAAAATGAAAGATTGATTAAAATGTGTTCTTGAATCTTTGTATATTTGAATATATGAATAATAGAGTATTAGAATGATTCAAGGTATGTTAAAACATGTCTAGGACCTCATATTTATATCTTGCAAAACCATATGGCCGTTGGGGATGATTAAGAGAGGTTTTGGCTCCAAGGTATACATTTTCAAATTTTCCAACAGCTAGTTTTGACAAAAAATTCAAATTTATTTTGTTAATTTCTCCCAATTTGACCGTTGGATCATGCTCAAATTTTAGTCAAAATTTTCAGGAGATGTTGTCGAACTACTGTACAAATTTCAAAATGATCGGATTTCATGAAGGCCTCCATCTTACCGTTAGATCAAAACTGGGCAAAAATTGAGCGAATTTTAAATGTAAAATAAAAATATTTTTGCAATTTAACAATTTAGTTCCAAATAAAATTCTAATAATTTTTGAACTTCAAAGATATTTTTCTAAGATACCTATTTTTATTAGAACTTAAAATATGATCATTTAAAATTAATATGAATTTATTTTGAAACTCGGTCTTTGTAAAATGATGTTTTTCAAATAAATTCAATTTCAAGCTAGTTTGAATGAATCTTTATAAGATGCATGAATATGTTTGAGCTGTAGGGATTTGGTCAATAAAGTAACTTTACATAAAATCTAAGCACTCACTCAATTTAATGATAATTCGAGTCTTCGTGATGCTTGATTGTTTTATGCGTATCTTCATTTGATTGATGATCTTGATTCTTTCTTAGTTTTGATTCTTTGTGAAGCACATGGAGATCATTTAAGTTCATTTCTTATGAGTGAAAGCATTTGTGGAGCTTTGTGTGAGATGTCGGTTTGACGTCACACTTGGTTGGAAAAGATATCGGCTAATGGTTATCATCATTGGAACAACCGAGTTAAATAACACTGTATTAACTTATTGTAATTATCAAAATAAAATTAATTGACTTTAAGGTCAACAATCTCCCCCTTTTTGATGATGACAATAGAGTTAATGTGTGTTTATAAAAATATAATAATTTTAAGCATATGCTCCCCCTAAATAGGTGCATAAATGAATATACAAACAATTATATAAATAAGAAATACTTGCATAGATAGTCAAACATCTTAAAAACGAAAGCATTAGTTCGATACTTAAACAAATGACTTACTAATCGTTCTTGAAACAAACATAGCATAATTAAAAGAAAATGCTAGAATAAATGAGTGTGTACCATTATCACTCATGACACACACACACACATATACTTTCTCCCCCTTTTTCTTCATCAAAAAGGAGGGAATCAGTAATTATCAATCTAAAGCTGCAAAAATACTTGTTAATACTCATAATGCAAGCAAATTTTACATAAAATAAAAATAAAAGAAAATCAAGCGCTTACCATTGCGCCAAAAGCTATAGCTGCAAAATTACTTGTTAATAATCATAATAACATGAAAAATTAATACAAATAATATTTAACACAAAAGTTGTGAAAAATTTAGCACAATTAATATAAATGATGTGTGCTCAATGATAAGCACTTTTGATCATTGTTATGAACCTTTTTGGAATAAACTAGATATCACTAGCTCTAGTCATATCGAGTTCACGTCGAATAGTACAAAAACGATCTTCAGAAAGCAGTTTAGTGAATATATCTGCAAATTGCGATTCGGTGCCAACGAATTCAATATCAACATCACCTTTTTGCAAATGATCACGAATAAAATGATATCTTATCCCAATGTGCTTAGTACGTGAATGTTGTATGGGGTTCTTAGTCAAACTTATGGCACTTGTGTTGTCACATTTTATGGGAATGTGGCTAAGACTAATTCCAAAGTCCTCTAGTTGTTGTTTAATGTATAAAGTTTGTGCACAACAACTTCCGGCCGCCACGTATTCGGCTTCGGCCGTTGAAAGGGCCACCGAATTTTGTTTCTTACTTGACCAAGATACTAATGCGTGTCCTAGAAAGTGACATGTGCCACTAGTGCTTTTCCTATCAATTTTACAACCCGCAAAATTCGCATTGGAATAACTTATTAGGTCAAATATGTTCTCTCTTGGATACCACAAACCCAAAGAACTAGTACCGGAAAGATAACGAAATATTCGTTTTACGGCGTGTAAATGGGATTCTTTTGGATTCGTTTGGAATCGTGCGCATAAATAAACACTAAACATAATGTCCGGTCTAGACGCCGTCAAATATAATAAACTACCAATCATACCTCGATGTTTCTTGATGTCCACACTTTTACCTTTCTCGTCTTTGTCAAGTTTCAATGTTGAACTCATAGGAGTGCTCATGGATTTGGCTTCTTTCATGTCGAATTTCTTCAAAAGCTCCTTCACATACTTATCTTGATTAATGAAGATGCTTTCTTTGCATTGTTTCACTTGTAATCCAAGGAAGTAGTTCATTTCCCCCGTCATGCTCATTTCAAATTCCTTTTGCATACAAGTAGAAAATTCTTTGCAAAGATTATCGTTAGTAGAACCAAAAATAATATCATCAACATAAATTTGCACAAGTTACATATCATTGGCATGATTCTTGATAAATAAGGTAGTATCAATTTTACCTCTAACAAACCCATTGTTAATCAAAAATGAACTTAATATATCATACCATACTTTAGGTGCTTGTTTTAAACCATACAAAGCTTTAGATAATTTAAATACATAATTCGGATAAATATGATTTTCAAAACCGGGAGGTTGTTTCACATAAACTTCCTCTTCAATAAAACCATTAAAGAAAGCACTTTTCACATTCATTTGATACAATTTAAAATTCTTAAAGTACGAGTAAGCAAGTAGCATGCGAATGGCTTCTAAATGTGCAACGGGTGCATATGTTTCCTCATAATCAATGCCCTCCTCTTGATTATATCCTTGGGCAAAAAGTCTAGCTTTATTTCTAACAATTATACCACTTTCATCCTTCTTGTTACGAAAAACCCATTTAGTACCAATAATGGTATGATCATTAGGTTTGGGAACAAGTGTCCACACTTTGTTTCTTTCAAATTGATTGAGCTTTTCTTGCATAGCCATCATCCAAGATTCATCTTGTTCGGCTTCATTTATGTTTTTGGGCTCATATTGAGAAACAAATGCCACATTATTGTATACATTTCTTAAGGATGATCTAGTCATAACCCTACTAGATGGCTCTCCAAGAATTTGATCAATAGGGTGGTTGGACACAAATTTCCAACTCCTAGGCAAATCATTCGAGTTTTGTTTGCCCTTACTTTCTATCTCTTTAGAAGAAGTTTGAGCACTCGATGGTTCTTCCTTAGATGTATCATTAATTTGAATATCTGAAACTTTTTGGATAATTTTAACATCATCATCGAAATGCACTATGGGTGCAAAAGGATTAGATTCATCAAAAACAACATGCATAGATTCTTGAACAACTAAACTTTTCTTATTATAAATACGATAAGATTTACTATTAGTAGCATATCCAAGAAATATTCCTTCGTCGGATTTAGCATCAAATTTTTCTAGATGATCACGATCATTTAAAATGAAACATTTACAACCAAAAACCTTAAAATATGCAATATTAGGTTTCTTATCATTCCATAATTCGTAAGGTGTCTTATCTAACTTTTTACGAATAATAACACGATTAGTTACATAGCATGCGGTATTAACGGCTTCCGCCCAAAAATATTCCGGTAAAGAATGTTCATGTAACATGGTTCTAGACATCTCTTGAAGAGATTTATTTTTCCTTTCAACCACACCATTTTGTTGAGGAGTTCTAGGTGCCGAAAAGTTATGATTAATACCATGCTCATCACAAAAATTCTCAATATCAATATTACCAAATTCTCTACCTCTATCACTTCTAACATGTACAATAGAAGTACCCTTTTCATTTTGAACTTTTCTACAGAATTTAGCAAATACATGAGGTGTTTCACTTTTATGAGCAAGAAAGAATACCCAAGTAAATCTAAAAAAATCATCAACAATCACAAAGGCATACAATTTATCACCTAAACTAGCAACCGAATTAGGTCCAAATAAATCTGAATGTAACATATCAAGTGGTCTAGTAGTAGTAATATCTTTCTTAGATTTAAAGGAAGACTTGTGTTGTTTACCAAGTTGACATGCATCACAAATTCTATCTTTTGCAAATTTAGTTTTAGGCAATCCTTTAACTAATTCCTTTTTAGATAATTTATTAATTAAATCCATATTAGCATGACCTAATCTTTTATGCCATAACCAAGAAGCATCATTTAACACAAAAAAACATTTAACATCTTGTTGAGACAAATCATCAAGTTCAAGAGTATATACGTTATTAGATCTATAAGCAACAAACAAGATAGAATTATCACTACTATTTTTAACAATGCAACATTCGGATTTAAAAATAACTTCATAACCTTTATCACCCAATTGACTAATACTAAGCAAGTTATATTTTAAACCATCAACAAGTAAAACATTATCAATATAAGAAGATTTATTTTCAACTTTACATATACCAATGATTTTACCCTTGGCGTTGTCCCCAAAAGTCACATTCCCTCCTTGCTTGGGAATAAGACTTAAAAAATTGTTTTTGTCTCCCGTCATGTGCTTTGAGCAACCACTATTCAAGAACCACTTGGTTTTGTTACCTTTGGCTTTCAAGCACACCTACACCATAACCTTAAGTAACTTCTCCTTTGGTACCCAAAATGTATTGGGTCCCTTTGGGTTAGCAAACATAATAGTTCCTTTTGGAACCCAAGCAAGCTTTCTCTTAGGAAAATTTCCATTCCTATAGTAACAATGATCCATGTAATGAGTATTTCTACCACAATATGAGCAAAGATGAGTGGGATCATGAGGTGTGTATGTTTTGAAAAAGTTTTTGTAATCCTTTTGGTTGTTAATTTGGTTATAGCCCAAATCGGCTTTGTCGAATACACACCTTTGCATTCCTAATAGTTTATCCAAGTTATCATTTCCTTTGGTGAACTTGGCTAGATTATTAGTTAAGTCATCCACTTGATCTTTCAATTTGAAATTTTCTAATACAAGTGTGTTTGGAGTTTCTTTCTCCTTTCCTTTCTTTAAAGTTTTGATTTCATCTTTCAAAAATATGTTTTCTTTCTCAAAACTTTCACACTTGCTAGAAATCATCAAATTTTCCTTTTTGAGGCTTGCATATTCTTTAGACAATTTATTAAACTTACTATGCAATTCTTCAAACATATCATATAATTCATCATAGTCATTCTCATCATGTGCATCATTATTAATAGAGACACTATCATCACTAAATGAATCATAAGTAGAGCATACATCATCGTCTCTTGCTATAAGGCAAAGGTTAGCCGTTTTCTCGTCGCTAGAGTTGGCATCGGACTCGCCTTCTTCGGAATCACTCCAAGTTCCTTTGAGAGCGTGTCTTACTTGTTTGAAGGCTTTGTCTATTTTATCTCTTCTTTTCTTTCTTCTAACAGGGCAATTTGTTTTGAAATGCCCTGGTTCATGGCAATGGAAACACTTCTTTTCTTCTTCGTTTTCAACTCTTGGTTGAATAGATCGATCATTGTTCCTTCTTGATGAAGAATCAAAGTTGTTTCCTTTTCCTTGAAACTTCTTCTTCTTAGCTAGAAATTTTATGAATCTTCTAGAAAGAAGAGCCATATCTTCATCTCCTACCATCAACTCCTCATCATCTTCTAGTTGATTTGCTTTAAGAGCAAGAGTTTTCTTGGCTTTTGAATCGACCTCGTCTTCTCTTTCCAATTCTTTTTCATGGGTTTTGAGAGACCCCAAGAGTTCATCCATGCTTAGTGTCTTGAGGTTCTTGGCTTCTTGAATAGCCGTCACTTTAGGTCTTCATTTATTGGGAAGAGTTCTAAGAATTTTTCGAATCTTGTCCTCATTTGAATATTCCTTTCCAAGAAGATCTAAAGCATTAATGATAATAGAGAATCTACTATACATAGAAGCAAATGATTCATTAGGTTCCATTTTGAAAAGTTCATAATCATGAATGAGCATATTAATATTATCATCCTTAACTTGTGAGGTTCCTTCATAGGCAACTTATAATTTGTCTCAAATTTCTTTAGCGGTTTTACAACTAGAAATTTTGTTGTATTCATCTATAGTTAACGCGCAATGTAGGGCATTCAAGGCTTTAGCGTTAAATTGGATTTTCTTAATATCATGCTCATCATATTCGGAAATGGATTTAGGAGTGGCTTTACCCTTTTCATCGGTTTTGGTAATCTCATAGGGTCCAATGAGTGTAACTTTTCATTGTTCAAAATCACTAGCTTAAAGAAAAGTACACATACGACTTTTCCAATAACTATAATTTTTGCCATCAAATAGAGGTGGTCTAGTGGTGGAAGAACCTTCGTTAATTCCGGTTCCTTGATAGACAGACATGATCGTAAACTCTAAGATTGTAAAATCAAAACAAGAGTACAACCTCTGATACCAATTGTAGGTCAGAAAATACCTTAGAGGGGGGGTGAATAGGATTTTTAAAACTTAATCGGATTTTTAAAAATGATTTAAAAATATTTGATGTCTATATTTATCAAGCAATCAAGAACAAAGTTAATTCCAAACACAATGAATAAATAACACAATATAATAGAGCAAGAGATAGAAAGATTGAACCGATCGAAGTCGAAGATTTTTTGTTCACACGATTTGGCTTGTTCCCCTACTCCGCGCTCGGTTAGTTCCCCGAGAATTTTCACTATAACCGATCTCCTTCCGGGTGAAGATCAAACTTCTACAAGTGTATTCTTATCACACACTCTCACAAGTATTGAAAACACCTTCAATACTTTCACAAAAAATCCCTCTTGTGAGTGAAAGCATTTGTGGAGCTTTGTGTGAGATATCGGTTTGACGTCACACTTGGTTGGAAAAGATATCGGCTAATAGCTATCATCATTGGAACAACCGAGTTAAATAACACTATATTAACTTATTGTAATTATCAAAATAAGATTAATTGACTTTAAGGTCAACAGCATTAACGAGCAAATTGACCAATTTATTAGTACCCGTGCAAGTACCGCAGTTGCTACTACTAAAATAGGTGGTGGTGGTGGTGTTATTAGTGGGCATGATTATTGTAATGCTCCTACTAATTACAATGAACCTAATCTAGTACAAGCAAAATGGTGTGGGAAAAGGCTTAAAGGAGGCAAGGAGAAGGCACTAGCAAGGGCCAAAAATCAGAAAGTTAGACGTTGTCATGGGTGTGGTCAAATAAGCCAATCACATGACAAAAGAAATTGTTCGGCGCTTACAAATCGATAAGTAATAATTTATTTATTATTTATTTTATAAATACATTTTATTGTTGAAGTATGAATAATGGTTTTTGTTATTTTTCATTAATGTAGGTCATCCCCGTGCAATAATGATGCAAACTTGGAAGAGGTTAATGGTTCGTCAACGGAAGATAACGATGATATAAGTCTAGATTGTTAGTTTTGAATGAAATTGTCGATATTTGAATCTTCTTGTGAATTTTTGAATGAAATTATGGGTTTTTGAATGAAATTGTGGATATTTGAATGAAATTGTGGATATTTGAATATTTTTGTGGATATTTGAATGAAAATGTGGATATTTTAATCTTCTTGTGGATATTTGAATGAAATTATGGAAATTTGAATCTTCTTGTGGATATTTGAATGAAATTATGGAAATTTGAATCTTTTTGTGGATATTTGAATGAAATTGTGGACATTTGAATGAAAATGTGGATATTTGATTGAAATTGTAGATATTTGATTGAAATTGCATATTTTTTTAATAAGGATGCTTGTAGTTTGTTAGAATGAACTTGTAGACATTTGAATGAGAAAGGTTGTAATTTGTTAGTCTAAAGTGTGGATATTTGAATGACAAATGCTTGTATTTTGTTAGCATTCAAAGTGTGAATTTTGAATGCTTGTATTTTGAATCAAGTGGAGCCATTCTATTACAAAATGAAATAATTGAGTATAATAGCACAAAATGATTCCAAAGACATTCCATTACAAAAAATCATTATAAAAATACAAAATGGTTCCATTCCATTACAAAAAGTTACTTTATCGTGAACTTTTCACTAAATAAATAAATAGACAATATCAAAGCTATAACACTTAATATCTTCTACTAAAGAAAATCATATATGCTTCGTGTTGACTTCAGGAACAATCGACTCAACCGATGTACCACATTCAGAATGTGCAATGGTATTCGATACTTGTTGAATGGATGAGCTCTTGTACTAACCCAAGAAACTACCGCACTTTTGCCTTTTGCATGCGTAATAGATTCTACCATGATTCTTGTTCTTATTTGAGAGTGTTATTTTCACATCCGCTAATTCTCAGCATAAACTTTCTTTAACCACGAATCAGATGTCCATTTCAATGCTTTTCTCCATGGTTGATGAAGATGCCATCTTAATCTACAGCAAGCAAACAAGCACCAAGCTTAACAAAACGGAAAATTCAAATATATACAATGAAAAATATAAACAAAACTTGTCAGGAGAAACCAACAATCAAACCAATTATGTGGGAAACTCTAGACTCTATTTTATCTTTCCTTCACACCAGTGAACCCCCTTGTGTCATTCTCATTAAAATGTTGAACTAAATTGAGTCCAAGCCGGTGAGCTGGGTTGAACAATGTGAAGGTCTTTAGATGTGGGTTTTCTTAAGAGTAAATAACACTAGTATAATCAGGAAAAACTAGTTTAACAAAATACATTCAACATTCAAATAAATCTGCAAATTAGGGATTCATTCAAGTAATCAAATAAATCTGCAAATTGCGAACATATGGATCTTTAATCTTTTGATGTTTTCGGGGAAAAAAACTGTGGTAATCAATGTTCAAAGTTGAAATAGCTGCTAAATAATTAATAGAAGAATAGATCAATTTGGTTTCTTGGATATTCAAAATGGTTTCAATGGGTTCAATCAAGCCCTAAATGAAAACCAACAATCAAACCAAATAGAATGCATAAAATAAATAGAGAAGATATAACCTTACTTGAAAATGTGAAAATCAAACGAGGGGGAGAGAGAGCGCTGAGACGGAGCTGGCGAAAGAGATGGTTTCGAGTGGTGGTGGACGGGAGGCGAAGAATGGAGTGCGTGAAAGATGGGGACGGATGATAAAGAACCTGAGAGGTGGAGGTGCAGGGGAATGGGAGAGGAAAGAGATACTGAGAGTTGTATATTGAGAGGGAGAGTGAAAAATTAATATAATTGTTGGTTTTAACTTCAGCTGCTGTTTGGTTGTGGGTTTAGTCCCTTGGTCAAAAAATCCGTTTGACCCTTGTTTCCCACAGTCCGTAAGTTCTGGACCGTGTGGGAAATGTCTTGGTAGATATGATCATATAATTTTTTTTATCTTACACGGTAACAATTTAATAGACCCCACGACACCTTTGACAATCAAATTAAATACATAAATATTAACTAAGATTGATACGATTGAAACAACACCATTGAAAACACATTGCTTTAGATTTTTCCATTAACCCAATTTTATGCCAAATAGACATTGAAATCCCATTTGCTGAAAAATTAAAGGTTAAGATCAAATCAGTGGTTGGCTAACATAATTAATGTACATTGAAGAAATACAAAGCATTAAATGCAAGGTTAAGTGGGTAACTTATTGTTACCTGATGACATGTCATTTTTTTTCATTTAATTTTAAAGAATCTTAAATTAGATATTCATTTCATGATTTTATAATTCAAATCTAGGATATCGCTATTCCTTACTCTTGTAAAACACGATCAACTTAAAATTCGCTACTATGTATATGTAGGTCGGAAAATACCCTAGAGGGGGGTGAATAGGGATTTTGAAACTTAATGCGGAATTTAAAAACTTTTCGAAAATGTTTAAGTAAAATAATTTACTAAACAAATTTATCAAGGAATGTAAGCAAATAAACAATCAAGTATAAGAGCAAATAAATAAGTAATCTCAAACAATAATAAAACAATCAATAATAAAGAGATTGAGTTAGAAAGATTAAACCAATCGAAATCTAAGATTTTTTGTCCACACGGTTCGGCTTGTTCCCCCTACTCCGCGCTCGGTTAGTTCCCCGAGAACTTCCACTAAAACCGATCTCCTTCCGGGTGAAGATCAAACCACTATAAGTGTATTCTTCTCACACACTCTACAAGTATTGCTACACCACAATACTCTCACAAGATACCCTCTTGCTAACCTATGAGATACACCTCTCACAAATATGATTTGAATAAGTTTTGGTGGCTAACACCAATGTACAATATCTCTCTTGTGTATAAAAAAAATACAAATGAAGCTCACACTAATTAGAGATATCAAAATTGATCAAAGTATATAGCTCAAAAATGAAAGATTGATCAATTAAATCAATTGAATACTTGAATAACTTTGTATATATGTAAAATGAGTTTGTAGAATGATTCAAGTGTGTTATAACATGTCTAAGACATCATATTTATAGCTTACAAAATCATATGGCCGTTGGGGATGATTAAGAGAGGTTTTGGCTCCAAGGTGTACATTTTCAAACTTTCCAACAGCTAGTTTTGACAAAAAAATTCAAATTTGTTTTGTTAATTTCTCCCAATTTAACCGTTGGATCATGCTCAAATTTTAGTCAAAATTTTCAGAGGATGTTGTCTAACTACTGTAAAAATTTCAAAATGATCGGAGTTCGGGAAGTCCTCCATTTAACCGTTAGATCAAAACTGGGCAAAAATTGAGCGAATTTTATATGTAAAATAAAAATATTTTTCCAATTTAATAATTTAGTTCCAAATAAAATTCTAATGATTTTTGAACCTCAAATATATGTTTCTAAGATACCCATTTTTATTATAGCTTAAAATATGATCATTTAAAATTAATATGAATTTATTTCAAAACCGGTTTTTGCAAGAATAATGTTTTGAAATGATTTTGATTCAAACTTGGTTTTGATCAATCTAACAATGATGCAAGTTTATGTTTGAGCTATATAATCAATCAATTAAGAAACTTTACATTAATCCTAAGCAAACACTCAATTACCGACTAGGTGAGTCTTCGAATGCTTCGATTTGTTTCTTCAAATTGATTCTTCACTTGAAGCTTTTCCCTTGAAGCTTTAGCATATGATCCTTGATCTTTTGTGCTTCATGAAATGCATTGCTAGCTTGTGAGTGATGAGATTGATCTTCTTGTCTTGTCCAACGCTTGTAGTTGAATGATCTTGATTTGGATAGATCGGTTTTAGTCGAATGCTTCATTGACTTGATCGGATATTGATTGAATGATCCTTATCAAACTTCCTTTGAGCAATCATCCTATTCTTGATTTTTCAAATAAGAAATCTATAATCTTATATCAAGAACATGTTAAATTACACATGATTGATTTATTGTTATTATCAAAATAAGATTAAGACCTTCAAGGTCAACAGTATATACAACCCCTAAAATACACATATTATTTAAAATTATATGTGGTTAAAAAATCATCTCGTTATAATTGATTATTGATGACTCTTGTCAATTTAAGCATGTGAACATGCAAAAAGACATCTTCCACTTCCACTTTTTTTTTTTTTTTTTTTTTTTGTACTTTTATTAAATTTGAGAAAGAAGTAATGAATTATATGATTGTAGATTGCACAATAGGAGATAAATTCTTATGTGGCATTTTTCCTATATTTGGGGTAAGTTTTTATAGACAAATATTCTTCAATCATATATATATATTTTCAAATTAAGTTCCAAAATTTTACTCTATCTTCCATTTTAATTTAAGAGTTCATTATCTTTTTTTCAGTCATTTTAAATCAAAAATCTTAATTTTGGAGGATAGTATCAATTAATGTTTCAAAATAATTACGTTGCATTTTTTGTCATTAATTTGATTAAAAATAATATTTTGGTTTTTTAAATATAAATTCAAGTTATAGGAAACGTTTTATCTCAAAAAAATAAAATTATAGAAAACGCTTCTTTAGAAAATGTCAACCTCTCCATACTACTATAGTCAAATTCTCAAAGAAAATACGTAAACCTTCTACTAGAAGGAAAGTAAAAACTTCAATAAATAGATGGTATTAATTGTCGTACAATAGGCATATATATATACATATGGGTTTGTTTGGTTAAAGATTAATTAAAAATAAATAGAACTGGTCACCTTAACCTGCAATAATAGGTTAAAGGTGCTGCCATCTCATTAATGGGCATTAATTATTGTCAGTACCCATTGATAGATAGAGAGAAACGATACTTATTGAAAACTCATCCATATATATATATATATATATAATTCCATTAGAAATGCTTAGGTGTAATACAGTGTCACATAAGTATTACGTGGAATTAGAATCTATTTACATATAAGTAAAACACCTCCTATATATCGCTGAGCGCCACGTGTTAGCATTCAATTCTCCTATATCTCTCACAGTAAAACACTAAAATGGATGCATCAATTACAGTTACTTCTCCTAATCTTCTCTGCATTAATTTACTTTTTCTATTTTCCAAGCCGTTTCATTAACTGTTGCTTCGTCTCCACAATCTCCCATTCTTCTCTATTTTCATACTATAACTCACTTCCTTTTCCTTATTAATCTTTTGTTATTTATTTCCTTCTTATCTCGCGCACCGTAACCCACTTCAGATTCTTCAATGGTCTAGTTGTAAATTGTCAGGCTCAGGTGTGTATAATTGCTACTAGGACATTATACTTGATCAATTTCATTGACGTGTCAATTGATTAATCTGAAAATTAAGTATTTCATGTTGGATATTACTATTAGTAGGATGAAAATTAAGAAAAAAAATGGCCTTGAAGTTGAGTGTTTGATCAATGTTTTTATTTTAGAGTTTTAGATTTTTGGTGAATTTTAGAGTTTGTGACTTTACTTTAACCGTTGCCATTAAATTTATTGTTTCAGGGCTAGGGTTTCATATTACTTTCATAATTGCTTAATAGACATGCCAAATCAGTAGTTCCAAGAAATGCAATTTACGATTGAATAATTAAAAGCAACTCTAACTTAAAATAGATGGCAAAAGCCAAAACCGGCACGTTTTCGGTGATTAAGGATTTTCGTACCAAAATAGTGCGTAAGTGTAACAATTCATTTATATAACTAACTAAACTAATTAAAGAGTATAGACCGTCCTCGAATCAACCTAGCTAGGTTTTTAGTGCCAAAAATGATGAATTGTTGTTTTTAAGTTCTTAATCATTTAAATTTTTGTGTAAACTTGTGAAAGCATGCAAGGATAAAATAATACCCAAAATAAGTGGGTGACATTGGAAAATAAATAAATAATGTGCAAACGAATCACATTCAAAGTGTAATTTTCACATTTTATCTCTTCGGAACCCTAACTATAGATGTAGCGATAAATTGGAGGATAAAGCATGCTCAACATATTGAAAGATATGTAAATAATTAAACAAGTGTAATAGACCAAGATGTGGATTCGAGAAACTAAGATTTACGATGAAAAGGGGTAAAACAAGGGTTTTATCAACTATCGGAAACAAGTACATAAAAACTCAACAAAATAGATCCTAAACTAATGAAATTCTAGAAAATCAGAATGTAAACATGCTTGAGAAATTCAAATTGAATTAGAAAGGTTATTCTATGATAATGCAGGTTCTTATGTAGAAAACTCATTTAAACCGTAAATTGAATTAGTTAAGCAGCGAAACGGGTCAAAAATATTTATAAACACCTAAAAAAATTTGATTCATGGAACAAAATAGTAGATAATATAATTCATGTATTCATAATGATAAAATATATAACATTTAATAAGAATTGACAATTAATCGAAGAAAAATTAAAAATTAGGGTATTCCCCATATATATTTAACATTTACAATTGAAAAGCTTGATGAATGAGGGCAAAGTTTGGAAACAATCTTGCTCTAAACTTTCAAATTACTATAGAATTTATTCTCAATGTAGTTGAGAAAGAAAAACAAATGAAACCCTATATTTGAGACTACACAAAAGCTCCAAAGATCTTTGTTGATGTTTCAGCCACTCTTCGTGAATTCTACGATGATTCCTCTGACCAGACCTTCTTTACTCTACCTTTAAATTCTTTTGAAAAGATCCTAGGTGATGAGTCAAGCTGTAGCCTTAGGGTGTTGGTCGAATCAGAATTGAAGTTAGAATTTTGGGCTTTTAAAGGGTTGGGATTGATCTTGGCCTAATTTTCGCTGCATTTTTTGTATTGTGGAGATAACTTTACACTCCAAACTACAATTAACGCATGGTTTTCGCCTACCTATAGGTAGCTCAATTCTATACATCTTTTATATATGGAGATTTTCTCATATTCCTTATGTATCAATTCCATAATTAGCTAGAACGTAGGGCTTACGCACGATGATGCTTTTCTTTATAAAAAAACTTCTCGGTTTGATTCCAACTAGCTATGCCTTACTGGGGATTTCTTTATTAGCCCCTCTTGGAAAATCTCGTTCACTCCGTTCATTCTTGGGCTCAAATTTTGCTTTAGATCACTTTCTTGAGCTCAAATCACTTCGAATTTACCAACTTTGAATTTACCGACAATGGCTAACTTTAAGGATTTTGGCTCATGCTCGGGCTTAGAATTTCTTTTGGGCTTGGCTTCTTTTTTTATTCTTTTTTTGCAATGTTCTCTTTTTGCATTTAATTGGGGGAATAGGAATATGTTGGTCATCTCAAACCAATGGACGATTTCTTATTTGATTATTATAAAATAGGAGTCTCTTTTGGCTGAAAGAGATATGCCCTAGGACTATTCATAAGTTATGATTTGTACTTGGATATCTATTCCTTATTATTATTAATAAAGTTTATTTCATTTGACTTTAGATTGTTTTATGAATAATATGTATTAATATTAGTTCATCAAGTACGTGACTTGATTGTGGGATGCTAGTAAATAAATAATAATATTATTTATTTGTCCCTAATCATATGTCAATAATCTATGACCATATTGATATAATGATTAGAGTATGAGTCAGCTGATGACTATATTCCACAAGTCATGGATATGAAAATATCAAGCTGAACACATTGATACTTGTTAGGGAACAATGTATTGGACATACCCACTTTAGGGTACTGCGAGGAGTGTTATATAATGTCATCAATGATGTTCCCATTAGTGATATCGTATTATCCTCAGACTTGAGATCGTCATGGTTACCAGCATGGGGATTGGTGTGATGGGCATCATCAAACGGTGCTCTTAACCGAGTAATTATAAAGATGATGATCAAGCATACTATAAACTATGTAGAGGTATATGATTGATCATGATGGAATTTGTCACTCTCATATAACGAGAGAAAGATATCTTTGGGTCCCTTGATGAGTATAATTAATGTTTGCGTGGCCATGCACAAATGAGGTGTCATTTGTATAAGATTAATTATACTTAGAGATCAAGAAATAAAGATTGAACTATACAAGAATGACACTTGCATGAGTCTTGTGTTCAATCTAGATATCGGTAGACAAAAGGAATTAATATGTGGCATATCATTTAAGGTTGTGTCGTTTTGACCTTTATACCCTTAGGATAATAGTAATGTCTTACTAGAGACCACTTACTATTTGTGTAATTAAAACGGGCTTTTAATTGCACTGTCAAAGGAGTATAAACCTACAGGGTTGCACACCAAAATGAGAAGGATCAAAAACGAATTGGGCTTGGCCCTAGTTGGACTCAGGCCTAATACGTTTTATTACTTAGTTTTTCTCATTAGGGTTTCCCTTTAAAAGGGACAACCGTTAGCCTCCTTTCTTTAATGAAATTAAGAGAGGCAAAATAGAGAGAACCCTAAAATTTGTGTGCTAGTACACCAAGAAAGGATCCGTTCTCATTCGTGGTGCATACCGTAGAGGCGTCGTACTTTCTACGCTAAAACGACAGCAATAAAAAGATAAGATCCGCCGTGTTCAAAGGTATGTTTTCGATTATTATTGAACAACATAGATCTTAGGGTTTAATGATTAATGTAGTTTATTGTGTATATGATGCATGTTCACTGCCCTAATTTCCTACATTGGCTACTTATGACATGGTGCACAATGGAGAGTCTTATATATCTCTTATCCTTTATTGTTGCATCCTCCATGCTAGTCTAAACAATGTTTTGCTTAGGCATCGCTAGTGGTTGGTTCAACAAATATTGGTTTAGGAATGCTATCGGAACATAGAAATCAGGGATAACTCATATTACATTAGATATCATATAGGAGAGAGAAATTAAATTCCCCTATTTAAAAGGGATTATGAGAGAAAAAAAACTGTACGTGGTGGAAGACAAAGGCAAGAGGGATAAATTAAGGACATAGGACGTTATAAGTGAAATTTCGAATTCATGAGAGAGTTGGAGAGAAAAAAAATCAATTGTATGTATTGTAAATTTTGAATTTAAGAGTGAATTCATATAATTTAACTTGAAGTATGAGAGATAAATTAAGAATAGCTAATTTTACATTAAATTAGATTATAGTTTTTTACAATATTAGATATTATATTGTATTATACTTTTATAATATTATATATATATATATTATATTAGACAATTAAGCTAAAGTAAATTGTAAATATTTTTAAGAGTAAATTTAGGATATGAAATACCTAATATTATATGACATATTAGATACTACATAACTAATGTGAAATCAATTGTACATATTGTGAATTTTGGATTTAGGAGTGAATTTCGATTTAGAATATAATAAGGAGTAGGAAAGAGAAATTAAGGATAATTAATATTATATTATTATAGACACCTCAATTTGCGACTCTTGTAAGAATCCTAAAATTCCTAATGAGTTTAAATCGAGCCCAGAACTCACCAATACATTAGAAAACAATCTGGAGAGATTTATAACACGACAAACTGCTTTACTGTGTGGGTTTGTCATGCGACAAAGTTATACTACAAACTAGGTTTGTCACGTGACAAACCCATTAAACGCAAAGCAACAACTCTCTGACAAATCACTGTGCCAAAAGATCATCATGCATGAGGCAGGTTGTCACATGACCTTTGACTTTTTGGTCAAAGTGTAGCACGACACTTTGACTTTTTAGTCAAAATGTCGCACGACTCTATAAATACCCTTGCACCTCATTGGATTTAAACATGGTTTTTACACCAAAAATATCATATCTCTTTCTCTCTCTCTCTCTCTCTCTCATATTTTCTGATTTCAAAACTACTAAAAAAGCTTGTTTTTGTGTTATGTAATTTTCGAAGGAATTCTTGAGTTTAGTCTCGACACCTGGTGGCTTATATTCTAAAATCGGACTACAAAAATATATCAAGAGAAAAAGCAGGTATTTGTTGGAAGTTTCCCTACAACACTTTATTTTCTCTCTTATTATTTCGTATTATATCATAGAGAATATAATAAACTAAACCTCTCTTCAAATAAAGTTATATGATTGCATACGTGATTAAAATGTTGACTTATTGTAAATGTGGTTCTAGTTGGATAAACTCATTGTCAAATTACATATATTCCGCTAGTTTCAATATCGTCTTGTGAGAACCCGTGTTCTTGACGCCCGGGGGTCATCGTGGACGGTGATTCTGTTGTTGCTTTGAAAATCGATTTTGAAAAGAATAAGAGTCGCCAGTTTGTTTTACTAAACAAACAAAAAAGGTTTGTATAAAAAAGACGTATTTATGGACTAAATATCCTCTTATACACAATATATGCGAAACCATTTGATTCGAAGGTTCGGGGATTAAGTTACAAATCAGGAAGGTGTTAGGCACCCAATTCGCCCTTTCGGTCTCTTGAGTAGGATATGTGTGTGTTATAATTCAGTTCTTGCATGCTCTTACTATTACTTTACAGCTTTTCGTGCTTGCTTTAGAAATCGGGATTTTAGGGATGAGATGAAAACGATGTGTTTCCTAGTTCGCCCATGATTTTAAAAATAAGTGTGTGTGTGTGTGTGTGATTTGAAAAAGAGAGTTTGATAATAACAGATGCAATAAAACAAGTGATTTTGTAAAGCATTGGGCTTTTCGAAAACTGATTCAATGTGGAATCTTATATTCTATATTATATGAGGCGAGTTGACCGATCATATACCAAAGTTTATTGATTAAACCGGTATAGATGGCAATAGTACTTTCATAATCGAGTGTTTATCACATACACACAGCAATCTATAAGTTAAATTGGATATGTAGCGATTATCGATTCCTTCGTATAACAATACCGCTAATCCGGGCTTTTGAAAAAGTAAGAAAGTAATAATACTATTTTGAAATTGGATTAGGATTTATTATACGCCTTTGGTTTTGAAAAACAATTTGAAAAAGGGTTTTGAAAAGCTATCAAGTGATAGAAATTATGCAGACAAGAATATAAATTATAAAACCGATGAATAAATAAAAGAAGAGAGAGAAAATTATACTTGAGCCTTCTTGGAGGGAGAGAATAAGGATCTCTTGGTGTGTACCAAGAAATCCCCTTGATTGTTGATGAAAAATATGAATGGAGGAGGGGTCTATTTATAGTTGAAAAAAATACTTGGAGAGCAAGAAAAGATATTGCAACTAGGACTCTTGGAGCATATCGAGAAACTTTACCACCGTTGGATCATCCTGATTTTTGGCTATGTGTTGGGAATAGAAGTCTTCTAGATTGTGTAAAAATTTTAGGTCAATCAGAGTTCGGGAAGATTCCCTTTTTCTCTGATTGGTACGAAGCGTTTGTTTCTATGTAGGAAAGGTAGTTGTTGTAGACAAGGTCACTTGTTTGTACGACAAGTCAAGTTCTAACCGTTGGATCATGCTGAATTTTGGATATGTATTGCCAATATAAGTCTTCTAGACTGTTTAAAAAATTGGAGACGATCGGAGTTCGGGAAGGACTCGGTCTCGTTGGCTTGGTACAAAGAGTTTGTTCTCGCATAGGAAACGTACTTGGGTACAACAATCTCGATAATTGAACTTCCAACAGTTGGATTTTCCTGAATTTTGGATATATTTTCCCTCCAAATGTTTTCTAGCTTGTATCCAAATTTGAGGTCGATCAGTATTCGGGAAGGCCACTATTAATTTTAATTTTCTACGAAGGACATTTCGACTAGAATTGCACGATAGACAAATTGATTCTTGATGATCCCATGTCCGACAGAGCTGAATTTTGAATATGTTCTTCCTAACAATAAGGCCTATCTACTGACCAAATTTCAAACCATTTTAACTTCGAGAAGACCTCCATTTGATCACCCAAAACAAACTCATGATTTTCTGAATTTTCGGAGATTCGACGGTCGGATTGAGCTGATTTTCGAGTATGCTACTCCTTATGGTAATGTCTAACAACTCTCAAAGTTTTAGGTTGATCCGAAATGTGTAACTCTCCTTTCAAAAATTTCCCAGAGTTTTGATAGTTTTCAGTTCCGGCAATTTTCGATAATTCTGTAACTTCTCATCCGAGGTCCTTTCGGCTTTTTTCTTTGACTTGTATCACATGAAAAAAGTACATGTGCATCTAGGAATGCTCGCACATGCATGGGTGCTTATATTTTGGAGTTCGGGATTCTTACGGGAGTCGTAAAATGAGGTATTCACACGTCTTCAATCTCTCTCTCTCTCTCTCTCTCATATTTTCTGATTTCAAAGCTACTAAAAAAGCTCATTTTTTGTGTTATCTAATTTTCGAAGGAATTCTTGAGTTTAGTCTCGGCACCTGAAGGGTTATATTCTAAAATCGGACTGCTAAAAATATTTTTAGAGGAAAAGCAAGTATTTGTCGGAAGTTTCTCTACAACACTTTATTTTATCTCTTATTATTTCATATTATATCATAGAGAAGGTAATAAACTAAACATCTCTTCAAATTAAGTTATATAACTGCATACGTGTTTAAAATGTGGACTTATTGTAAATGTTGTTCTAGTTGGATAAACTTATTGTCAAATTACATATATTCCGTTAGTTTCAATATTGTCTTCAATATCTCTCTCTCTCTCTCTCTCTCATATTTTCTGATTACAAAGCTACTAAAAAAGCTCATTTTTTGTGTTATGTAATATTTGAAGGAATTCTTAAGTTTAGTCTCGGCACCTGATGTGATTCTGCCTAGTCCTTCTTAGCCAAGAAATCAGAAAAAGTATTTGCTTAAAGCGTGGGCACGCCAAAGCTGGAAATTATGACCAAAAGGCAGAAGTGCTGTTTTGATAAGACGCGGGCACGCCTTAATATCCGAAATTCAACCTTATTTTCTAGCGTGTTCTCACGACTGGCTGGCGATATAATTTAATTAGTTTCTAAGTATTATTTTGACAGCTTCTTTATTTCTTTAATAGGCCTTTTATTTTAATTAGGAGATAATATTTAGTTTGTTTCCTTTTATTAGGATTCCTATTTTTAATATGAGTTAGTTTCCTTATTATTTTAGGGTTCTATTGTTTTGTTTTCTCCTATTTAAAGAATGCACAATATTGTTTTATTAATGAAGTTATGAAGACAATTATGATTAATTAAATTCAGGGTTTTCTCTTTATGTTCTCTAAGAACATGTTGAGCATGTTGAATTGATTAATTCACGTGTTTCTTGATTTATCAATCTAGCATCCACACTAGATTGTGGCGTCGTTCACTATACCAAGGTTCGCGCTTTTTTAAGTGTTGGGTTTAGGTTCCATTATCCATCAATTCGTCCTATTCCAAAATTCTAGTCTCAATATAGACTAAAGGTCAAGGATTTATAAATAACCTAGTTAGGAGTACGATCCGGGATCGCGTCATTGGTATCAGAGCGATTGCGTCATTGGTATCAGAGGGAACTTCTACTCCAGGTTATTTATCTTCTTTTTTTTGTTATTTCAATTTGATAGCCATAGTCTTTAATTTTGTGAATTGGGATTCCGTATCTTGATTTAGGGTTTATTTGAAAAAAAAAAACAAGTGAACAGTCTCGCGTGAACAGTAAATATATATATATATATTTCATGAAACCCTATAATTGAATTTTTCATTGTTTGGGTTTTGATATTGCGGCGCCATTACTCATAATAGAAGTCAAATTTTATGAACCCTAGAAATTGTTTGTTTTATTGATATTAGGGTTTAAAGCGCTGCGAATTGATTTGATTTGATATTGTAAATTATGAACTCTTGAAAGTTGGGAATTCGAAACCCTAGTGTAGGTCGGAAAATACCCTAGAGGGGGAATGAATAGGGTTTTTAAAACTTAATCGGATTTTTAAAATCGATTTAAAAATGTTTAATGTCTATATCAATCAAGCAATCAAGAAACAAAGTTAATTCCAATCACAAAGTATAAATATCACAATATAAGAGATCAAGAAATAGAAAAAATTGAACCGATAGAAGTCGAAGACTTTTTGTCCACACGGTTCGGCTTGTTAGCCCCTACTTCCGCGCTCGGTTAGTACCCCGAGAATTTCTACTATTTCCAATCTTCTTCCGAGTGAAGATCAAACCTCTACAAGTGTATTCTTCTCACACACTCTTACAAGTATTAAATCTCTCTCAATACTCACACAAGAATTCACTCTTGCTATCTTAAGAGATAAACCTCTCTTAATGTTTAAAATAAAAGATTTGGTGACTAACACCAATGTACAATAGCTCTATAGTGTATGAAGATTACAATTTATGCTCACACTAAGAGATATCAAATTTGATCAACAAGATATAGCTCAAAATAAAGATGATTGATCAAAAGAAATGTTGTTGAATCTTTGAATATTGAATATTGAATGTAGATGAATAGAATAGTGTAGGAATGATTCAAAAGTGTTTAAATAAGTCTTAGATGGTGTATATATAGTCTAGGACACCATATGGCCGTTTGGAGGGAGTTGGTAGAAGTTTAGTGCCAAAAGTGGTAAAAAATATGAAATCCAACGGCTAGTTTCTGGGCCATCAGTCGACTGAGTGGCCATCAGTCGACTAAGCCAAGCCCATTAGTCGACTGATGGTCCCCACTGGTCTGCTGCCAGATTGACCAAAAATCACATTTTTCTCATTTTTGCAAAATAGCTCAAAAACCAATTTTCAAGCTAGGGGATACTTAAATATGAGTTTCTAAGACTTCTATAATGTAAAGAGCTCCGAAATGAGTTCGTTTAATACTTAAAATAAATTTGTTTCAAGAACGGGTTTTTCACTAAAAATACGATTTTTGACGGAAACTTGATTCAACTTTTGATTTGATCAATCTTATAATATAGAAATATTGTATGAACTATTATGATGATTAAATTTGAATATTTACAAGGAAACTAAAGCACTCACTCACATATACAATAACGAGTCTTCGAGGGCTTTGTTTGTATCTTTGTTTCTCTTCTTCCTTGGCTCATTGTTCTTCAAAGAAATGCCATTGAACACGTATTGACCAAGAGTCGTGTGAGGTGTAAGACATTGATTTTTCAATACTTTGTAGATGAACGATCTTGATTCCGGATTTTCGGTTAAGTCCACGTATGATCAATTTTATTATGGCTATAGCTTAAAACATCAACTAAGTTAAATTACACAAGATTAAGTTTCTTGTTATTATTAAAACAAGATTAGTGACTTTCAAGTCAACACTTAGAATTATTCATTGATACTTTTTTTTGTTAGGTTTTATCTTGTGATTTTGATTTATAAAAAATTCGTTTGGTTGGGAAATCTAGAAAACTCTAGGAAAAATTTTATCACTATACTCGTAGGGTTTGATATTCATTGGTGTTTTATTTGAAATTATGCTATAATTGTTCTAGCAATTCTAGAAATTCGTTTGGCTCATTAATATTACTAGAATTTGGTTTCTTGAGTCCTTAGTATTACATTGTGAAGGTACTCAGTCTAATTGTTGGGTGTGCGATTGGTTGTTGGGGACTTGCGACAAATTCATATTGTTCAACTTGTTTAAAAGAGTTCCAAAGAGAAATTGTGAGTTTTATCATTCTTGAGCGATAAAAATCAGAGTGACATCTTTGAGCAAAACACGAAAGACAGTGTGGTGAGAATTATCTTTATTGCACTAATCCTTATTTTGCAGCAAGTATGTCCTATCTAAACTTTGAATATGGAGAAAGGTGGCTTCAAGAGGAGATTAAACTCGATAGTGCGCGATTGACGCAATTAGAGATTGAACGACGCATGCGGTTGAATAAAGCTCCTAAAGGGAAATTGAAAAGTCAACCTCGTAAAGTTAAATTTGAAGATGAATGGGATTTGGGTGTTACTAATAGAAGACATGGTGGTGAGGTTGGAGAAAGTCTGATTCGAGACAACAATATGGGTAGTAGGAAGAATAAGTTTTCTTTGTTTGATAATGAATTTATTCATAGGTTTGAAGAGATGTTTGCCGAAGCTTATGAGCAGTCTAAAAAGAGGGGAAGCCTAGAGCTAAGTAAAAGTCCAAATAAATCTTTTGGCGAACCAAATCAATTAAAAGAAGAAGACAAACGAGCCATATCTAAGCCGCCATTGGAGAATAAGCCAAAAATCGATGAGATCGAGGAAATTGAAGTAACAGCTGAAGAAGGAGAGTTGTGGGTTGAAGGTGTAGTTCCACGTTTGCTAGAAGAGGGAGATAAAGAAGCTCTAGTGCAAGTTGAAGAACCACAAGTGCAAGTACTTCCCGCCTTAGGTATGGATATGGGTGAGAACTGCATCGAGGAAGGCCAATTGATTTTAATTAAGGGGCGAGTCAATGAGCAAGAGACTTCAACTGACATTGGTGATTTGGATAATATTTCCACCGAGGAAATAGATGAGGTTCGAGCTGAGTTGAAGATTAACGATATAGAGCATATTGATTTTATTGGTGTGGACAATTGTGATTTTCATCTGAATTACCAGCTAGTCAACTTCTTCAACAAATTGAGGAAAATTGAGATGTCATATGGGATAAAGCTTGACTATTTTCGATTTGTAAGTAGTATCAAGCATCGTAAATATTCAAAGTATTTATTTCCATGGCAATGTAGATTCGAGCTGTTTCAATTTGAGTTGCGAATGAAGCGTGAAAAGTATTCGAAGTACTTGTTCTATTGGCATGGGAGATTCCAAGTTCCAAAACTGCGTTTGAATGTCGAAGTTGTTAAAGACTGGTTGAACCGAGGGATGGGTAGGCCAGATTCGAGGACGAATCTTCTTGAAGAGGAGGGGTATGATGTGATTATGCCTAGTCCTTCTTAGCTAAGAAATCAGAAGAAGTATTTACTTAAAGCGTGGGCACGCCAAAGTTAGGAATTGTGACCAAAAGGCAGAAGTGCTGTTTTGATAAGGCGCGGGCACGCCTTAATTTTCGAAATTCAGCCCTAATATCCGAAATTTAGCCTTATTTTCTAGCGTGTTCTCACGACTGGCTGGCGATATAATTTAATTAGTTTTTTATTATTATTTTGACGGCTTCTTTATTTCTTTAATAGGCCTTTTATTTTAATTAGGAGATAATATTTAGTTTATTTCCTTTTATTAGGATTCCTATTTTTAATATGAGTTACTTTCCTTATTATTTTAGGGTTCTATTGTTTTGTTTGCTCCTATTTAAAGGAGACACAATATTGTTTTATTAATGAAGTTATGAAGACAATTATGATTAATTAAATTCAGGGTTTTCTCTTTATGTTCTCTAAGAACATGTTGAGCATGTTGAATTGATTAATGCACGTGTTTCTTGACTTATCAATCTAGCATCCACACTAGATTGTGGCGTCGTTCACTATACCGAGGTTCGCGCTTCTTTAAGAGTTGAGTTTAGGTTCCATTATCCATCAATTCGTCCTATTCTAAGGTTCTAGTCTCAATATAAACTAAGGGTCAAGGATTCACAAAAAACCTGGTTAGGAGTATGATCCGGGATCGTGTCAGCACCCGAAGGGTTATATTCTAAAATCGGGTTGCTGAAAATATTTTAAGAGGAAAAGCAAGTATTCGTTGGAAATTTTTCTACAACACTTTATTTTCTCTCTTATTATTTCATATTATATCATAGAGAAAGTAATAAACTAAACATCTCTTCAAATTAAGTTATATAATTGCATACGTGTTTAAAATGTAAACTTATTATAATTGTTGTTCTAGTTGGATAAACTTATTGTCAAATTACATATATTCTGCTAGTTTCAATATCGTCTTTTTTAAAAACACTGTTAAACCCACCTTCTTTTTAAAAAAACCAAAAAAAATGAAACTATTAATATCCAGACAAAACTAAGCTTTTAAAATCCCGACTGATTTTATTTTTTTAAGAACAAAAAAATATCATTGCGAAACTAAAGACCAACTATAGAGTCTAAACAGACCCGACAAAAGCTTAACATCCTCAATAATATGACCATAAGGGGCTAAGCTATTAGCACTACTATTAATCAAATTAATAATCATTTGGGCATCACCTTCAAAGAGAGCTTCAAAGAAACCACGATTAAGAGCAAAGTCTGAAGTGTAAAAGATAGCAAGCGCTTTAACCGACGCTAGATCCATCCTTTTGCTGAGACTCGAATTGATAAAGTTTTACAAAAGAATGTCATCCAAATATATCATGTCTTTCATATAGACTAAGATATATTTGACACACAATACTCAAAAGTGCAATTTTATATCAAATGAATTTCGATAAAACCCAATCTTGTTTAAAGATTCAAAACCAATAAAATGAGACTTTGGTATAGTTATTTGAGGAAACTATACTTAATCAAGCTCTTATTTTCAAATTGATAAGATAAATTTGTCACCAGCAATTAAACTTTGACAAAATAAAAAACATCGAGTCTAGGAAAACGCAATTTTCATCCCTTCCCTGATTCTCCTCGAATCAAGTTTATAATACGACATTTTCATAAAATAGTAGAAAATTAGTAAAGATCGACTTCTAAGTTTTCCAATAGAGAATAAATATATAAGAATAGTAGAGACTGAAATGGTGGGGCTAGTGCCCAACACCTTCCCGTTCTGTAATATAGTTCCCCAACTGTATAAAATCCTAATTTTGTAAACAAATGTGTAAGTAAAAGGCTTATATGTAGCATTTTCCCCTTATACAATGCTTTTGTCCTTTTTCTTATAAAATGTACTGACAACTCTGAACGAAGCCAACCCTCTCACAATTAGAATAAAATAGATGACACATGATATGAATTATCACCGTATAAAAGCAAATGGACCGTTGAAACTTCTTTCGCCATTTCAAGCCCCCAATTTAAGTTCAGGATTGGGGACTGCATTCGCGGATTCTCACTATTCTATTATGCTTTTTTAATATTAAATTATGTCATATATTAGATAATTCATGTGAAATCAATTGTACATCAATTTTTGGTTTTTTTTTAAATTTAAATCAATTTTGAACATAAAATAGAGAAAAATGAGGGATAGCTCATACTATATTAAATATAATATATGAGTGAGAAATTAAATTCCGAATTGAAGTGGGAGTAGGAAAGAGAAATTAGGAATATTATATTAGACATATTATGTAAGAGATATTTATTGTAACGACCCGGTCGCACCTCAGTACGATATTGTCCGCTCTGGGTAGCGTCCTAGACAGGCCTCAGCCCCAGGACATCTACCCTCACGGCTTTGTTTCTGGGAGCTCACGACCAGCTTCCCAGGGGGTCACCCATCCCTGGATTTCTCTGGTCCAAGCACGCTTAACTTCGGAGTTCTCATGGGATCCAAAGCCAGTGAGCCTCCCAAAAGGCCTCGTACTTAATTAGCGACCATTTCTTACTTAAATGGGTCTCCAAGGATCCCCCAACTTCCGGTGTGGGATGCCCCCTTTGAGCTACCATTCCTCCACACAAGGGAGTACTCATCACTCGAGCTACCATTCCTCCACACAAGGGAGTACTCATCACTCAGGGCGTCACATTTATATTATGCATGTTCTGAATTTAAGAGGTTTAAATCTTCTATTAATATTTTTTTCCTTTTTTTTTTCGAGTAAACAATAAAAATATCACTAAACTATTGGTCAATGTCATTTTGCCCACAAGACATTAATTTGTTCTAATTTATCCACTAAAATTTTTACTTGTTTCGATCAGCCCACTCCATTTATATTCGTCCATATATGTGCTGTTAGTGGAAATATTATCGTCATTTCAACTCTAAAACACTTCCATCATTTCAATTTCCCCATTAAAATTTTTAGTTGTTTTAATCAGTCCACTAAGCTATTGATTTTGTACAAAATTGTATTTGAATTCTTTATATATATATTGAATAATACTTTGTTTGATTGTATAATTGATAAATTGGATTTATTTTAATAAATTGCACAAATAGATTGGAACCATTGGGTATATATATATATATATATATTAATTTTGTTGTGTTAAATTTGTAGTGGATCAATTGGAAAATAAGATAAAAGTATTAAAGTAAAAATAATAATAGTATCCTTTGAAAAATGTATATTTAGGAATTAAAAAAAAAGTTATTAAATGCACTCACGAAATCTTACTTCTCACCCCACTTCTCAAAATACTTTCAACTCACCCCACAAACATATAATATATATATATATATATATCATTTCTTAAAAACGTATCCAAACCACCGCAAATAGATGATGATGACCCACAAGTCATTTTCACTTCTGATGATCCTTTCATCCGTTTTGAAGATTTTTTTATGGCACAACTAGTTCCACCACAGCCTCAACAACCCTAGAATTCTGAAGTTGTTGACCCTGATGAAGAAATAGAAACTCAGAATGTCCCTCAGCCGCAAGCCCCTAAAGTTAAAACTAGTAGGCATAATGAACATCGCCAGGTCTTTACCTTTGATGATACCCCTCGTCAAAATTGCGTGAAAGGTTAGCTAGATTCACCTCTTGGATTCAGACATATCGTCAGTACTATGACTTGCCTACATGCATCTTAAGATTTATTGCTAGGATGGAAGGAAGATTGAAAGAATGGTACTCTAGTCTTGGAGAATATCGACAACTGCAATTTCAGCAATCTGCTACGATTGATGTGATGCTCGGCTATATCTATATATATGTGTGAGTGAGTATGAGTGAGTGAGTGAGTTTTCTCTTTAAAATAAATGTTAATGTGTGGATACATTATTGGGATGAGTTCAAAATTTAAAATCAAGAATTCGTTGATATATTTGATTTCAATTGTACCAATTCTCATCAAAGAACTTGGATACATGCGTCTTCAACAATCCAAAATGTATAAATAAAGATAAACATAAAAAAATGGGATATACTTAAAAAAATAAAAAATTAAAGCATCTGCTCAATCTTTTTGAAACATGGCTGGAGGACTTTATAATGACAATGAGTTTCTCAGTCACTTTGTTTATAAAAGCAAAATTGTGATAATGGGTTCCACAATGATATAGTTAAATGTGTTACCTATAGTTGTAGTTTTTAAATAATCTTAGTAAACAGATATGTTGATTTATTGTAAATAAAATGAGCTCTCAAAGGAGTACAAATCAAAAGTATGCACGATAAACTCAAGAAATGAATAATTACTCAAATAAATACCATGAATAATAATATGTTACAAATACGGACTTCAAAGCTAACTTGCACAAAATAAAAAAAATTGTAATCCAAAAACTTTAATGCAATTTTTTTTTATATTATTAGTTTTTTGAATCATGTGTGTTTTACAATAAAAAAAGTATTCTACTATATAAAAATAAATAAATAAATAAATAAATAATTCAAACATAATTTTGTAGAAAACCTTTGTTGAAACAACTAAAAGGTTTAGTGGGTTCATTGAAATGATGGAAGTATTTTAGAGTTAAAATAACTAAAATATCCCCACTAATGACACAAATATGGACGAAAGAGTTGATTGAAACAAATTAAAATTTAGTGGCAAACTGAAATTGACTATTAATTTAGTGGTCATTTTTGCTATTTAATCTCCCTTTTTTTTTTCTTCCCTATTCTTATAATTAGCCTCTATCAGTGGTTCACCCCCACCCCCCACTTATGGAAAAAAAAACCCAACTGAGACTCGAATTTAAAATTTTTTTATTCTGGATAGACACCCTTACTACAAGACTTATCCTTCGAAATTGATCGCTTTGCTACCGATCTTCACAGTAAATCGAAATTTATTTTGACCAATTAAACACGAATGTTTATCTACTAGAAAATTGCTTGGGCCCGAAAATCCGATTGACGGAATGCGGTCGTACAAAAATTTGGCTCCTAAATTTTGAAAAAGATAATAATTTTAATTGCTGTCGAAGCCCATTGTTTTTCTTTTTTAAAAAAAAAATAAAAAAAAAGTTGTACCAAAAGTACAAATCCCCTTTTTGTAAGATATAGTCAATAATCAATACCTCAAATTGTACAAATGCTCCTTTTTTTCCTATTTTTTTTTCTTATATCTCTTATTTTCTTATATTTTTCACTTTTTGATTTTAGAGTTTATGGCTCGAGTCGAGCCTTAATTTTTGCCAATTTTATAAACGCTATCATGCTCTTTTCAAATTCAATTAAGGTTTATTTAAAGTGAGAAGGAATTTAGATGGGTTTGAGAGTAGAAAAAAATTGCAAAGTGAGAGTAAAGAAAGAAATTGTAGACAGAGACATAAAATTTTAATTTATTTTAATTGTCCCTAATGTTATTATAAGATTTTTTTTGTACTTTTGCGATGATTTTCAATGTGTAGTGTGTGGTGTATCTAGTGATATTTTAAGAATTCTTGTGATAATTTTGAGCATCCGATGGTTTTAAGGAATTTTGTGGTATAAATAGAATTTCCCATAATCAATACATCAAATTGTGTAAACGAAATTTTATTCTTAATTATTAATTAATTAAGCTTGGATTCATTTATCTTTAAACATGAAAGTTAAATTGTTCTTTTACAGTAAAATTTCGATAAATAAATAGGGTTCGGATTAAGAAAAATTATTACTTTATGCATTTAGCGACAATATTAATTAGTTTAGATACATTGGCTCAAGTCGAAATTAAAAGATTATATTATTTTTTAAACGTGATTATTAATTTATCGCGTATTAATTTGTCGAAGTGAGAGGGGGGGGGGGGGGGTGTTGTTATGCAAAAAAGATGGATTTTGATTTTTGTAATGAGAGAGCCATTGAACCTAAAGCCCACAACGTAGTATTCCCATCTGCCACATAAAACAGCACAAGATACCAAAAAACAAAAAGCTTTCAAATCATTGCACTAATTTTAGATCCACAAAACCCAAAAACCTTACTCACACGAGAATATCCACCAACCCATAAAGGACACTCCACGTCAGCCCTAGAAAATCCAGGTGCCCAATGAGAGCCTGCCACGTCATCAGATAAGAAACCTTTCCCATAAAGGAATTGGTGTATGGTGGGGATGAGGGGGTTATTGATGGCAAATGGCAATACTAATAATAAGAACAAATCCAATCAGGATATCCATGCTTTGCCCATCATTAGGATTTAGGATTGCAATATCCTTTTAAGCTTCTCACTACCAAATTGGCAAATAAATTTTTTATTGCAAAATATGTAGTTGAGTAGAGGGTGTTCTAGGCCCGGTAAGATCTGTCACAATATTCAATGAACACTTACAGTAATTATTATAGATTGTTAATAAAAGAAAAGATTTCTCGTAGCATGATTTGAATATAAGTCTTGTAAGAGAAATATTCGATCCTTACCAACTCGACCAATTTTTTATTGGCCAAACGGTTAGGGATGATGAAACTAAAAGTGGTTTATGTTTTACTTTTTGCCGTCCAAATTTAAATTAATCCTTGCATACCTTGTTTACTATTTTAACAATATCTAACTATTAGTCACAATTTGTACAAGTTCGTTAAGCATGTGCAAGTGTGAGAACGTAACACTAAATATGAGAATTAAAAATGCTAAAACTAAAGCAATTGAAAGCATTTTGAAGCGGCCGTGAGCATTTTGAATGCAAATAGAGTTCTATAAAATGCGTCAATCTATATAAAAAGATTAAAGTATGAAGGTTACGTATTGGACCTCTATTTCTACTCAAAGAAGACATATTAGTGATGATAACTAATTTTCAAATTTCAATTGAGTCGTCTCTAAACTAACTCAAATAGCATCTCATAATTGATGATAATAAAGTGATAAAAGTTTGGAACTCGGTTACCAACTATTATAGTAATGATAAATTATTTGACTCGCTTTTTTGAATCACGTCTCAATATATCTCTCTAAAATTATTGTTAATTATTATATGGTAGTTCACAACTCCCAATATAATAAAGTGCATGTTTATTGCAAGTTGAATAAAAATGAAAAAAATATTAATAAAATATTTATTCGTAAAGATTGATGTCTTGAAACTATTTAATTACATCTACCAACGCCAAAATCACTTCAAAAAGTTAAATGAACCTATATTGATACAAAGCAATGTGTTTTTCCACGTTTGAAAACAAAACAAATATGTCATACTTTTTATCAAAGTTACAATTATTTAGTACTTTTAATATACCAAAAGCTAAAAAGTTCTTAAATTTTAATTTCTTTTTAAAGAAACACTATTAACCGAATAATTTCGGATTTTATCGTAAAAATTGATGAATTAAATTTATTCCACCGTTCGTGTACTTTAAAATAAATGGAAAAAAAAATTGGGATCTAATAATAAGATAAAAAAATATATATAATTTTATGTGAGAAGTTAAAAAATAAATTGGTTAATGTGGTAGAATATTCTTTTACTTTCTCACTTTTTCAAGAAAAAAAATTATTTTGGATGGTGAAAAAAAATCCCTTTTTCCATAAAAAAAAAATACTGAATGACATCTCTACTCATAAACAAAAGAATGAGATGAATAGTATCGTACCACATCAATAAATTCATTTTTCAACCTCTAACTAAAATTAATTATTTTTGTTAATATTTTCAAATTTGTTCTCTCCTTTTGGTCTATACTAGGGTTCACAGATTATACCACACTCGCTACTAATTACGTAATGTTTTTACATCTCCATGAGGTTATCTCTTTTTGGTTTATAATAAGGTTCACAGCTTAAACCACAAATCACATAATGTTTTTACATCTCTACGCGTCGAGTTCGACCTAGAAAACTCCAGCCCACCCCAAAATTAAATTAGACAGTAACCAGTTAGCCAAATCTGATCGTTTTTGTAAACGTCTTATCAAAATAAACCTTAACTTATAATGGATAAGGGTAAATTAATAAATGAAGTGGATAAAATAATTGGAGTGGTAAAAATGCTAAATGGTAAGAGAATAGAAGTGTCATGAGAATGGGATGGGGCAGGCACAGTCCGTGGTCCACTCCATCAACTGCCGTTGCCGAAGCCCTGTCTTTATCGCTTCCCTTGTTCTCATCTCATCTCTCCATTTCCTTCTAGCACCCACACTAGTTAACTAACTAACTAGAGTAACTTAAATATACCCTACGAGCGCATGCAATAATTACGATAAGTGGATAAAATATTTAGACATATTAGAATTACACATTATACGATAGCATAGTATGAATCGGCATAAAAAAGTAATACTACACTTACCTACAAATCTTACGGCCTATTTTTACTGGGTTTATTAAATGGGTTGTATCTTTACAAAATAAAACAAAGGTACAACTCATTTAATGCACCCGATAAGAATAAGTTGCAATATTTATAGATGAAAAGAAAAGCATTTTTTGGCATAAAATTATAAGTTAATGGATGTACATTTAACATATTTGAATGGTTATTGGATTCACTCGTTTTATTGGAAATGATAACGAATTTGTTACCGGTTTACCATTAACATGGATAAATTAAAAAGAATGATAAAAACTAATGTTTATTAAATAATTAAAGGATTTGTACCCATTTTAAGATCAATAGATGTTTATCCCTATTTTTTTTTAGTAATTTTAGTTTTTCACTCATCTTTTTCTATTGAGAAATTTTTTTTAGAGAATTTGTTTTATTTTATTTTTTTAGTTATCTCCTTAATTGGTTCAATTAGGTCGTGTCATGTCACCCTATAACAAATCGAGTTATATCAATTCAAAAAATATCATCAAATAGCTTAGTGGGTCGTGTTTGGGTGGAGATAGAAATTATCGGCATTCGTTAAGACTCGACATGAAACCGACCTATTAAAAGGTATAGAAATATTATTATATAGCGTAGGGCTATGGTAATGTCACTAAGTTTGATATTAAAAGCTAATAAATTTGGCTTTTCGTACGCAAACGCTATTTAAGGTAAGCATCCAATCCAATCCACTGGTTTTTAGACCATCCACGTTTAATCCGATTCAATGTCAGTTTTAGAAGTTAGTATCAAATCCAATCAAACACACCCTACAAATTTTATCAAATCTAATACAATACAATTAAATATTGGATTTGATCGGTTTCAATATGATCTAATTGAATATGAAAAAAAAACAAAAAACATAAGTCAAATGTGGCAAATTGGCAAAACACCTACTATAAGGGTCTGTCTGATAATAGCATGGAAAAGAAAAATTAAAATAATTAATTTTCTTGAGGAGATGAAAAATAAGTTAAGAGATGTGGTAAGATGTGTTCTTATTTTGTGAATTTTTGCATAAAGATTTTCTTCAGTAGTTGTGGATGAAAAATTTTCCACGAAAAATTTTCAACAAAAAATTATGAAGAATGGAGACATCTACTCATTAAATGGAGAGTATCTTATCACATGCCTAAATTTATTTTTTCAACTTCTTATCAAATAAAGTATTTTTTTTTTCATATTGTTATTAAATATAACCTAAAATTTTGAAAATTTTAAAATTGACAAAAAAAAATAAAACAAATAGCTTATAATCAAATTTTACAATAAATAGACTATCGTGACCACCAATAATATAAAAGCATGTGACACTTTAAAAAAGAAACATATATATTAATTAGATTGGTTTATACAATCCAAAATCGAAACCAATTTAATAATTTTTAATTTTTTAAAAGTGGATCCGACTAGATCCGGCTAATCTATAATGTCTGAGAAAAAAGATTGAATTGGAAAAACTGCCCTAAGTCAGTTTGGATTGGGCTGCCAAGCCTCAACGTGTTCGGCTTTTCGTCACTCACTCCTCTTTTAATCTCTCCATCAAATATTTATATATTTTTAAGATGTGTCTAAGGCGCTAAAATTTGAGAGTTAAATATAATTATTTAATTTTATTTTAAGAGGATGAAGCAATTTTTATTTGTAGGTGAAATTTGTTAATTTCTCTTTTGGTAAAATAAAAATTTTAGTTAAATAAATAATCCATTCAAATATTCAATCTCGACGAATATTAGACATTAACTCTCTTTTCCTTTTTATCTTATTCATCAAGGTCACGTTTAATTCAAGTATTAAGATCAGTGGGATTAATAATATTAGTATTAATAGTACTGGACTATTAATCCTAATATTAATTTAATACCAATACCCTATTTGATTCATACAGTATTAATATTGAGATATCTCGTGTTAATATTAATATCATGCTTGGTTCTGTAACTCGTATTATAATAATAATGGCATTTTTGAAAATATTATAGTAGTAATGACATTTTTAAAAATATATGATTTATTTTTCTTAATTCCAGATAAACAATACCCCTGGCAGTAAATTATACCACAAACAGTGGTATTAAGTTAGTCTTGGTATTAGTAATCCTAGCACATTTGTGTAAACTAAACAAAATATTATAAAAAAAAGTAATATTAATAATTCTATCTTACTTTTTAATACTCGAATCAAACAATGTCCAAATGCAATATATAATAAATACACCCTTAGAATATATAACCAATCGGGCATAAAAAGTGAAATTATTTTGGCAAATGTTAGTTTTACCTATAAATTTTAATATATATTTTTACTAAATACATTAGATAAATTATAATTTTATTATATTTTATAAATATATAATTCATTTAATATATTCGATAAAATATATGATAAAATTTACAGGTAAACGTAACACTGCTCAATTATTTCATACAAGAAGTCAAATACACCCTTAATTTCTCACTCCACTCTACCAGAGAGAGGTCGGTTCATAGACAGAGAGAGGTGGAGATGTCTGCTATATATGTACAGAACCCCAACGGATCTCTTCCTTTCCCGTGACTCACTGTACACCACTCTCTCTCTCTCTCTCTCTCTCTCTCTCTCCTGTGTTTGTGGCTAAGTATCACAGAGACTGGAGTTTTTCATTCCCTAATTGGATAACATTTCATTTCTAGAGATATTTCTTATTACTATCTCTTTCTCTCTTGATATTTTGAATTTTGGGTTTTGTGCTTTTCTCAATTTTATATCTGGGTTTTTATTTTATTTTATTTTTTGGGTATCAAAAATCTTGTATCTGGGTTTTACTAGGGTTTTCCAACACACTCCTCTTTTGTCCCTCTCCTTAACTGATAGAGATATATATACACATAAGTGTGTATTTGTGTGTATCTATATATATATATATAGATAGATAGATATATCTTATTTTTCCTCATATAGTTTAAAATTATTGTGCAACTCTTTTGATGATAACTTTGCTTCCTAGTTTCACACTCTAATTCCTCTTTAATGTTTCGATGATTTTAATATTTATTTTGTTATAGTTCTTGATTTCTTGTTTGTATTTTTAATTTATTTCTCTTTTTTGTGCTGAAATGAAGTTTTGTTTCTAGTTGAATTGCTCTATTCATTTAGGGGTTTTAAGGGTTTTTGTGCCTCTTTTTCCATATTCAACTACAATTGTGTTACTTGCTTGCACACAATTTTCTTGATTCCACCCAATTCTTCTTTGTTTGGTTGGAAGTTGAAATTCTGTTGATTTGGGATTGAATTTTTGTTCTAATAGACTAATGTCTACTTATATAAGTGGTGGTGGAAGGGCGTATGGATTCGATATCGAAATGATAAAATCACCATCATCTACTTCGAGTATAACTTCGAATTCGTCTTCAATTCTATCCGAATCGAGCAATTCCCCTATCGCAATCTCGACTAGGAAGCCGCGTACCCCTCGAAAACGCCCGAATCAAACTTACAATGAGGCTGCAGCTCTTCTTTCCACAGCCTATCCCAAGATTTTCTCCACCAAACACCTCGCAAATCCGCCTTCTAAATTCACCAAGAAAAACTCCTTTTTCGACCAATCCCCAGCCGAATTACTTCTGCCTTTTCCTCTCATTGACAATACCTTTTCCGGTATCTTACTCCACCAAACAATTCTAGAGAAACCAAATTCTCGGATTGAGCTCAAATCCTTGAATTCGTCCTCCTCGTCTTCCTCCTCCTGTTGTGAAAAAGTCCCTGTGGAAAACGATTTCCTAGGAAACTGCTGTGATGGTTACCAAGATGATTTTGATACAGAATCGATGTTAGATGAGGAAATTGAAGAGGGAATTGATAGTATTATGGGGAATTTAAGAGTGGAAACCGAATTGGTTAACGAAGCCAATACTACTACTACTAGTACTACTGCTGCTGCTACTACTACTAATACGTCGTGTTATGGTAGGCAAATTAATAGTTGTTATGGTTATCCAATGGGGCTGGGATTTAATGGATGTTTTGATTTTGGTTTTGGAATGAGAAGAGGAGTAAGGGCTTTGAGGCAAGTCGACGAAGGAGATTGGTGGAGGTTTCCTTCAGTAGAGGCACCTGTGTCCAAGAAAGTTTCGGTACAAAAGAAGAAGAAGAAGGTTGCGAAATTAGAGGAGTTGAAGGATACTATTTCGCCGGTGGAGAATTCAATTACCCAGGCTGCAAAGGAGGAGGATGCATTACCCGAACCGAATTCCAGGTTACTCCTGAAACTGAATTACGACGGTGTTTTGAATGCTTGGTCAGATCGCGGCTTGCCATTTCCGGATGACATTTCAGGTTCGGAGTCTTCTGGAAATGACATACATGTAGGTTTCTCATCTCCGGCCGCAATTTCAAAGCGCAAGAAATCTCCGACATAAGTTCTTTTACTTTTCGTTACGCTAGTTTTACTCTGGCTATAAACTAACTTTTTGTACAAACTGATGTGACAACATTTAAATAAACAAGTGAAATTACAAATTTAATACGAGCATTTCCTTTTATCTAATTCTTGTTACACCAGTTTATATAAAAAGTTGGTAAAAAAAAGAGTAAATCTAGCGTTACTCTTTTATAAAAGTTTGTAGATGTTTTTGTCAAAAGTGTTTTTCCTTTCAAAGAAGGTTTATTGAGACTTGAAGTTATTGAGTGTTACATGTCACTAACTACTACTTTTTTATAGAATAAGCATCAAAATTTGGTGTGATTTACTTTACCCTCCCTTTACTGCATTTCTTTCAATCAAATGATGAATTAAATTGGGCTGAAGCTTTTTTGTCAAAAACAGCAAAATTGCTATGTTATTTTGCCCATTTACTATTATTATGCTTTTCCAGTGTTTCATAAAAGTCCGAATGTCATTAAAGATTGCTATATATAGCTTTCTAGTTAGTATATTCTCTGATACATTAAGCGCATGTTTGATTCGAGTTTTATTTCACTCTTAAAATCTAAGATTCAGTAATTCCATACTAATAATTTTTTATATTTCATGTTAAAAGGTTGAATCGTAAGTTCACGAGTCTCGAGACTTTTTATATGTAATCATCCTTTTAGATTTCAAAAGTGAACACCCCCATCAAACAGAAAATTGCGAGTTCGTTCTTGGGCTAACTAAATTAATTTATGCCAATATAAAAATACTAGCTTTTAACTTGAAATAAGTAAATAAATCTGTTTAAGTAATTTTATAATAATCAAGATGAGGTCACACGCACCTAAAAAATTTAGGTAAATATTTTATACATATTTCAACAATGGACAATCAATGAGACAGTGTTGGGGCTTGTTCTGCCCACCTTATATTTATCTCTAGCTCCAAATTTGTCCCATCATTTTTGTCATGTTAGAATTTTTTAACATGTGTATTATTCAATTGAAGACTTTTTCTCTATTGGCTAAATAGTAAACCAGAATGTGTTGGAAAATGATAGGATTGTCCCCTAATAAATATATGCATACACGGTTAGTATTAATTGCGAACTGGTCATATATAGACTATATTTTTAGTATCAAGACAAATTTTTATTACTAAAAATATCTCTTAATATTTTTGATGAATAAAATTCATCGTTATAACGTAATTCGTATACCAAGTTCCTCTATCACAATCAAACTTAAGTATCAAGACGTAAGGATGAACTCTATATATATATATAAGTATCGAGACGTAAGGATGAACAAATCATTAAATTAAGTTTTAGCAAAGATATATTTTTTTGGTTTTATTTATTAGTTATTCGTAATATGTGGATTTACAAGTTGTACTTTTTTATTTGATATATTTATTTGATAAATAAAATTAATAAATTTTTATTTTTTTAATATATTATTATTTTTTGGGCAGGCCAGGCTGAGTCAGATAGACTTATTCTCAGAAGGGGGTGGAGTGAGAGAGGCCAGTGTGTTGCGGTACAAAGAAAAAAGGCACACAAGACTCTTCTCAAAGAAGATCAGGTACCAGGTCAGAAAAGTCAACGCTGATCGACGGCCGAGGATGAAGGTACATCATGTTTGCTGATTTGCACTCATATATGATTCTTTTCCTTCTTCTTTTTTGGTTACAATTAATCTTTTCTCAATGATTGATTGTGGGCCCTATCAAGATTAAGCTTTACTAGCCCATCCACCCACCACCCACCACCCCCCACCCCACCTATATATTATTATGATCATAGTTTTCCAAATTATTAAGGTGGTTCAATCATCTAAAAAAATTCTTTGATGAGTTAATGGCTATCGCCAACAATTATTTTGTATTTTATAATAAAAGATAATAGATCATGCGGTTCTAGAAGAGAGGGGATTGAACCGTAGTGATTCGTGTGAATTATTATATTTTTAATTACTATGGTAGAACATAAATCTCTCAAAAATTTAAATTTTAAAATATTTAGTTTGCATTTTTGAATGCAGTCCTACCATATTTTCATTAGATGTAACCCTATCGTAAGTTCATTTATGTGGCCGCCTAGAGTTATACTGTAAGAGTGCGCCACTATATTACATAGAAAAATAACACCTTGTGTTGTAAAAGCACATATTTAGCATACTAAAAATATAGGGTAAAAAACACTAAACCCCCTCCAACTATCACTTTTTTGCACTAAACCCCTCCATCTTTTAAAAGTGACACTAAACCCCCCTAAACTATTAGATGTTATCACTTAACCCCCAAAATTACATAAATGCCCTTATAAATAAATGTTTTTTATAAATTAGGGGGTAAAGTGTTAAGTTATGATAGTTTAGGGGGGTTTAATGCCACAAAGTGATAGTTTAAGGTGGTTTAGTGTTTTTTATCCAACTTTGTACAAGGGCATTTATGTAATTTTGGGGGTTAAGTGATAACATCTAATAGTTTAGGGGGGTTTAGTGTCACTTTTAAAAGATGGAGGGGTTTAGTGCAAAAAAGTGATAGTTGGAGGGGGTTTAGTGTTTTTTACCCAAAAATATAAAGAATAATTACATGTATGATAGTTCATACTCTATTAAATGTGCATTTAAGCTTTTTTCTTATTATAAATAAGTTATTAACATATAAATAGTAAGTCAAATGAATATTTTAATAATATTTTTACATACACAAATATTATATCTTTCAATATTTATATATTGCTTCTATGCAAAATTGAATTTAATAAATACTATAATTGTTCATGACTTCATTCTATTGTTATCGCGTGGGGCCCCAACAACTTTTGGGGCACCACCTCCTTTTACATATTTCAAGGTTGAACATTAAATATATTTGTGTACTTTATGGGTGTATTTGATGTGCCGGATTCAAAAGTCAAATAGAATTATTTAATCTCATCCGGATGAGATAAAACAATCTCTCACGGTGGGATAAGAAGGTTAAGCGGAATAAATAATCAACACGGATATCCAATCCCAACGAACATCAAACATGGGATATGATAAAATTATCTTATCTCGCATTTTTATCCTACGCGTAAAACATAGCCTATAATTAAAAGCAATTGTCTACTAGCGGTGTGTATTAAAAGGGAAAAAAAATTAAAAAATTATTTGAAATGTTTACGTTATGTGTGAGAGAGAGAGAGAGAGAGAGAGAGAGAGAGAGAGAGAACAAGATATAAAATATCATCTCAGATACTTTTTTTTTTAACTTCTTATAAAATTTAATGTTGTTCCAGTAATTTTTTAATTTTTTTATATTAAACTAGTTTCAGAAAATTTGTATAATCACCCTCTTCAAGATATACAATTTATATTTAATCAAGGTATGTTTGATAAAAAGTTAAAAAATGATAGTATGAAAAATTGGAAAAAAAGTTGAGAGTGAGGGGGAGAAATGTTATCTTACCTTTTTCTTATAGAATTAAATTCTTTAGATGGTGAAGAAGAAAATTTTTATATGAAAAATAAAAAATTACATCTCATCTTCTGACTTCTCATAAAGAACAATTATTTTTTTTAATCACTTTTCAACTCTTTTTTTTTTTTTTTTTATCATTTTTCAACTTTTTTTTTATCAAAATAACCCTTAATTTTTTAAGAATACATTGGTTTTAAGAATAAAAAATGATCAATAACAAACTTTTCAATCTAGGTTCCGACTCTAATATAATATTAAAGTCCAGGTTGTGACCAATGATCACACAGACTTCACGTCACTCAATAAAATCAGAGTTACTCCACATATTTGCCGGATGTATATGTGTATACATCTAATTTCTTGATTTAAATCTTATAATGGTTGATTTATTTTTATTCTTTTCTTATATTATTATAATATTTTGTCTCAACTCTTATTTTGTTTGTGATATATTGCAGGGGCGATTTGTTAGAAGGTCAAATTCTCCCATAAGCAGGCAATGAAGAGAGGGAGGGAGGGAGGGAGGGAGGGAGGGAGGGAGAGAGAGAGAGTCTTGGTTTCAAATAGTTGCAACTTTGACAACCTTTGTCTCCCTTGTGTTTGTTATTATAGGTGTAGTGTTAGTTCTTTGTGGATCCTATTTTTGTGTAATTTTTTTCCCTCAAATTTTGCTACCAATCTCTTTTAATTTACTTGAGAAGGTGGAGACTAGTTAAGAAAAGGAATACAAAGGACAAGAGTCCAACCAAGTTTTGACTTCTTTTTTTGTTTCCTACTTATATTTCTACTTGTTTTCTAGTCTTTGGAAGATGCCTTCTATCATGTCAAAATTATTTGATAGATTCAATGATTTTTTCTATATACAAACGGCACGAATACATTCGAGAATTAAATCACTGAAAGAAAGAGAAGGAATAGGGGCATCGGAGTTTGAACTCGAGATCTTGTCTCTGTTAGGACAAGGCGCACAAGTTAAAGCATAGTACTTGCACTTTTGTTAACGCTAAGTGGGTGATTTTGAATTTGACACTGTTAGTTATGCCATATTTCTCTTTGGTACCCAAAGTTTGCATTATTATTCTTTGGCACTTATTTTGGATGGTTTCGTTTGGCCGACACATGTTAATTAACTGTTAAACTAATATAAAATGATTAGATTGGCACAAAATTTGATGATATTTGTAATCCTCCTTTTCACTAAGCTTGTTTTTATACTCCCTCTTCTTCCACTATGCTCAAATGAACATTGATGTTTGTGTATACCAACATGACACAGCGAAAATTATGAAAAAGGCAACAATCGACATTGTAACCCTAAAATTAGCTAACAATATCACTAAGAACAAGAGATCAAATATCTGAAATTGATAAAATGAACAATCTACCAACACAATAATCCCTATTTATAAAAATGAAAATTCGACTAAAATAAGGAAAACAAGAAAATTACCAAAAATAGCAAAAACGACCTAAGGACAGATCCTAATAATACTAAACATCTAGATCATTCCAGAATTGACGGAAGTCAAATCGGAATTTCCTAGGTCAATTTATTACCAAAACAAATATTTCCCAAAAGGGCGAAATTGTTCTCTCCAAGGCCTAAACGACTCCGAATGGCCAAAAAACAATGTAACTCATGGTTTCAGAGATGACTTTTCTAAATTGGCCCATTTTTGATCAAACTGGCTCAAACCCAAGTCATTTGGGCTCCATTGCCCGCACTAGCAAAAATTAATTTTTTCTCATATTAGACTTTTAATGGTTCAACATGTCCATATACACTTCCGCTACTTTCACTACATCACAGTAGCTTAACACTCATGAAGAGTGCATATTGAATTTTTTAAACGGTTCATTTTAACAAGAGAGAAAAAAAATTCATCATATTCTGATAACAACACTAATATCTTTAATACAAGTTTTACTCGTTAATTAATTTCCGTAGAAAAAAATTGCAATTAGGTTTTTATTGGCTCCCATGGGACTCTTTAAATGCAAATTATTAATTTGAATTTCTAGTTACTTAGAAAAAAAATTAAATAAAAAACCAAATTGTAATGCAAAAAAAGTACAGAGGGAGTGAATTTGGCTTAAAAGTTGAGTTTAATTAATTTTCTTATTTGGGCTTGAGTCTACGAAATTTAGAACTTGTTTATTGCCGTCAATTGAACCGTTGCACTTGTAAGGATAATAAAACGCTCATTGTTAGACCACTTATATTTTTTAGTTTGGAATATTATAAAATACATTTTATTTTATTTTATTTTGGGTTCAGAATCATGGTTGTGGAACTCATATAATATTACTTTGGTGGATGGATCATATGATAATAATATGAAATTCACTCTTCTTAATTGTAGTAAACATTTATTTTCTCCCCTTCTTTTCCGGCATATTAATGTTTTTTCTACAAACTTTTTGAAAATCTTAAAGAAAGTTGAAACTTATCACATTTTCTACTATAACAGAGGTGACATATATGGCGATGTATGAATAGGGGCTCAAGGAAGTATTTGTAAGGGTATTTTTGGCATAACAAACAATTTTTTTTTCTTTATGATAATTGAAAATATGTTTTGAGATATGTGGCGAAATACTCTTGTTACCGTCCACCCTCTCTCACCGGTTGATAACTTGATATATATATATATATACATATACACAAAGGGAATCTTACGATGACCTTCTCTCACGAATGAAAAAATTAAAAAGAGGTTGGATATAGGACGGAGGAGAGAGATAAGTCGGAAATGGGACGGAGAAGAGAGTTGCATAGCCTTAATTTTTCCTTTTTTCACTTTTTCTTTTTGTTGAGATTTGGATTGTTTGAAAATAAAGGAAGACTTAAAAACTTCGTGTTTTTTTTTTTCTTAATTTGAAAAGTTGCATGTTCTCCTTATTGACTCTCACGAATAAAGTGAGGGAAGGTCCTCTTAAGGTATATATACATCAACCTTTTTTTTTGTTGATTTGTTCAATCGTGATTAGTTTCTATTTGCGCGAGTGAACTTCTTTTACTTTGATTTTGAATTTTGAATTTGGGTGCAATTTTTTTGTTTTACATCGTTAATGCAAAATTTTCAACTCAAAGGGTACGAATGTTGGTTCAACTAACAATGATTTTAGACATACACAATCCACATTATTGTATAAGGTTAGGTGTGTTCAGAAGTTCCAATATTTCCAAAATCTTTTCCCTTTTTTTTTCCTCTTAATTTGGAATGCGATAAGCATGTCCCATTCCAAATTCTCCGATTTTCGAATTTTCCATAGAAAATTGGAATTGAATTGAAAACTATATTTTTTTCGAAATTTTTAAATTCCAAAAATACATTATTTAATATATTATTTTCACATTAGTGATCATATATTTGTTAAAAGCTATTTACGTGCAATCCTGTAATATAATGTTTGGGGAAATGTGCTTATTTAGTTTAATTTTTGGTTTACTTTAAATTCGTCTAAGATAACACTTTAATTTGACTTTTGCTTGTTTCTTACCAAAATACATTAATGTCAACCTAGTATATATACAATAATACAACTTACTAGTCAAAATTGCAATTTTTGAAACTTTAAGGAAGGATTGAAACACCACTCAAACTTAGAGGGTATTATGGTAAATACCCTAATTACTAGTCAGATTTTGCGGTTTGTCCTAGTCAATGACTACCATATATCACTCTCTATCTACTAAATGGCCATCTCTTTCTTCCTTTAAAGCCAACGACTACAGCTTGTTTTCTTTACCTTTCTAGTAAAGAATAAATAGGTGCCTGAGCAACTCTAATCTCCAAAACTCGACCGATCTAAAAACCGACCAAATGAATTAAACCGATTAATAAAATTTCAAACTGAAACCAAAAACGAAAAAACTAAATCAAAACTGAATAGTTTAGTTTAGATTTGATGTAAGCTAGTCCAAAATCAAACTAAACCGAACCGAACTAAATTATGTATAAAAAAATAAAAAAATATATTAATGTATACTTTAAGGGTATACATTAATTATACTATAATAGAAAAAATTGGGCATTTTATAGGAATATGTTCTTTATTAATTGCATATTGTATTCGTCTTAAAAAAAGTCATTAACGAGTGCTTTTATTATTTAAATAACTAAACATTCTACGATTTTTTTTATCTCATATATGATGACAAGATAATTCATCATTTTATTTAATGTGTTTTATTCTTATAAATATACAAATAAAATAGTAACTAAACAAAAAAACATGATATTTATATGTTTACTCCTTATTTCTAAAAATTCAAGACTTTAATTTGAATATGAACCAATCTTACGTTACTATTAGTATTATATTGTTATGTTAAATTGATTTAGGGGGAAAAACCGAATAGTTTGGTTCAAATTTGATGCAAGCTAGTCCAAAATCGAACTAAATTATGTATAAGAAAATAAAAAAAATATATTAATGTATACTTTAAGGGTACACATTAATTATACTATAATACAAAAAATGGGGCATTTTATAGGAATATGTTCCTTATTAATTGCATATTGTAATCGTCTTAAAAAAAGTCATTAACGAGTGCTTTTATTATTGAAATAACTACACAATTCTAAGATTTGTTTTTATCTCATACATGATGGCAAGATAATTCATTATTTTATTTAATGTATTTTATTCTTGTAAATGTACAAATAAAATAGTAAGTAAACAGAAAACATGATATTTATATGTTTGCTCCTTATTTTTAAAAAACCATGACTTTAATTTGAATATGAACCAATCTTACATTACTATTATATTATATTGTTATGTTAAATTGTGGAAAAAATAACATATGTCAAAATCGAAACAAAAAGTTTGGTTCAAGTTTGGGTTTCAAAAATTTAGAAACCAAAACTGAATTTTTACATTTGGTTTGGGTTTGGGAAACCTTAATTTCTACTCGAGCGAAACCGAAAAAAACCCTGCATATACTTTCCTCAAATTTTAAGGAAGAAAAATCATATTTGAAGATAAGCACTTTAATCCTCTCTCCTTATTATTCTTAGATTTGAGTGTTTAGAGTCCTTATATATTAAATATTCCAAAAAAATTACAATTTTATGCTTTTATTTATTGTTTATTGGTGTTTGGGTACATCCATGTATGTATTTTCTACCTATATTTGAGGACATATTTTGAGACTCCTCAAACGCTCAAATATGACGAGATGATAAGGACAGTTGGAGCAAGATTTTAGTAAATTTTTTCACAAATTTAAATTTAAGAAGAAGTTTGAGGGAGAATTCGAGTTAGTTTACTATAATTATTTTGACTTTGTACTTCATTTGCATCCTCCATTTCCTTACAACAATGAGATCATAAGTTCGATTCACATGGATGAAGTTTTCGAACTCTTTCTTTGTCCACCTTATTGTGGCAGTTATATGTCCACCTTTATTATATTAATTGTGAATTTATAGTTTGTATGAAAAAAATTGTATTGTATAAAAATATATTATGTTGTGAAATTTTGACTTTGTATAAAAAAAACTTGGATTAGTAAAAGTATCATCACCACAAATATAATGTACCCTATGCATTTGTCCAATGCACTCACATATATACCAATTTGATAACTTGTATAAAAAAGACTTTTAGAAAATTCCCAGGAATTATGTTAAGTGTGGGTGGCTAAAGTTTAACCAGTCACATTTTGAAGAAAATCATCCCAGTGAACTTGTTTGGCAACCAGAAATTATGGATGAAAATGATGAACAATTAAGAACAGTAAAGTAGATGGAAGACCAAATTTGTTTTGGGATAGGTTCCTCCAGTGGTTTTAAATCCCAATCTAATAGTACATCCTCTTTTGTGCGTGTGTGTGTGATAATTATATTAGCTTGAAAGTTTGAAAAGGAAAATACATCAGTGAATTAGGGTTTGCGGAGTATGAAAATTACTATTAAGGGTAAATTTGGGTACTACTTCAAGATACAAGTTGTTCTTAACCTTGTTCACATTTATATAAGTATTTCCTATCATTTATCCTTCAACTCGACTATCTTGTCTTTATTGGTTGACTAGAATTGGTCGATCTTCTATGAATCTCTAAGTGTTAGTTGGTCAATTATGATAGTTGATTGGTGGTTGTCCAACACGCATACGTACTTTCTTCGGCTAGTCTATTCCTCATATGTAATAGCAATGGGCCATGGACTTTGATTATGGGCCGATCATTATTCTAAGCCACCAAGATGGGCCTTAACCAAAAGCCTATATTTAATTCTTACCTTCCACACAAGAAGCATGTTTAGTCACGCAAGCATGGGGAGTTGATTGTCGGACACTCCAACACATGAGAAGAGTAACAATTGAAGAAATAATATTTGTGCAACCAAACGATTAGGTACTAACTTAGTGCGAGAAGAGTAACAATTGAAATTATGTAATTTTAACTATATCTTTATGTTTTCTTATTTAATATCTTAGAAATTAACTTAAATTTATGAATTTATATACTAGTTTATTTTTGCAACCAAACACTCAAATTAGATGGTTTACGAATTAGGCAATTTTAAATTGTCCAATCATAAATTGGAGGACAACCAAACTAACTATTAATTAATATAGAATAAATAAATAAATAAATAAATAAGAGCACAATTTTGAAATATCACTAGTTTGCAGTCTGCGCAATGCGCATGCGATTTATATATATATATATATATATATTTACAACTATGATAAATAATTAAACTAAAAAAATTCAAAGGGCGAATTGTAAGAATAATAGTAAGGGATAGGTTTATGGTCGATTCTTATGTTTAAGAAAATTTATAATTTTTTCTAATACATGCACTAATCATCTCTCAACAAAGAAATTGTGATTCACACCTTAAAAAATATCTTATAATTTTGTGTTTCAAAATATAATGTCTAAGTTCCCCAACCCATATTCCCTTCCACTCAAACTGCCCACTTGAATGAAAAAAAAATCTCATAAGTTAGATCATATATTCATATCTTTGGTTAATCAAGAAATTAACATATATATAATTTTATGTATACGTTTTCAAGATATAAGAACCTAGTTTGAAATATAATATATTTATGATAATTACAAAGAAAGTATAATAAAATTCATGATAATTACAAAGAAAATATAAAAAAAATTAAGAGTAAGACAATTATTCAATAATTTTTCCTCTCATTAAGAGACTCTTTATATAGTAGAAAAAAAATTCTAATGAACATTTAACCATCATAAATCCTATAATTAATCTCATAAAGCCACGTAAAATTTTACATTACAAAAAATCAATTATCATAAATCTATTCATAAATATACACAATTAAGTTTATAATTCAAAACTTAATATATTTATTATCTTTATTAATTTTTTGAATATAAAATATTTTTTTGTATACTTTGAGAAAGAGATAAGAGTAATTAAAGACCATTTGATAGGGGAGACAGAGAGAGAGAGAGAGGGAGAGGGAGGGAGGGAGAGAGATATAATTAGAATGAAATTATATGAGAGAAATTTATGATCTACTATTATATAAAGTTAAAAATCATTTTGGTAACATTAAATCCCTGTTAGGTTTAATCTTACAATTTTTCCTTTTTATACTTTAATTTCACACAAAAAAATATATTATCAATGGGAGTAATGGAACTTAAAACCTTGCAATTGCAAGGATTATATAGTCTTCAACCGCTAGGTCTTATAAATCAAGAGTAAGAAACTATTGAAAGAGAGAGATTAGGCGGGGCAAATTATGAAGACGCATTAATAACGTGCCACGTGCGCAATGTAGTTATTGTTGTCTATTTTACTGGGGGCAATTAAAAAAAAGGGCTTACTAGAGAAAGATTTTCACACTAAGGCCAAGGAATAATTTTTTTTAAAATAAAGGGCCTATTTTTTATTTTATTGATAATATTACATGTGTCTTTTTTTTTCATTATAAAATGACATCCCAACCCTTAAAATAAACTAAAAAAATATTAATATACATTAAAATATGGACTGCAATATGAACTTTGCAGTCTATATTTCACTGCAATATGAACTTTGCAGTCCATATTTCACTGCAATGTAAACTTTGCAGTCGATATTTTTAGTGCAAAGTTCATATTGCAGTCCATATTTTACTGCAATGTGAACTTTGCAGTCCATATTTTTAGTGCAAAGTTCATATTGCAATGAAATATGAACTGCAATATGAACTTTGCAGTCCATATTTTTAGTGCAAAGTTCATATTGCAATGAAATATGAACTGCAATATGAACTTTGCAGTCCATATTTTTAGTGCAAAGTTCATATTGCAATGAAATATGAACTGCAATATGAACTTTGCAGTCCATATTTTTTGTGAAAATTTCATAAAAAAGGGTAATTTAGGTAATACATAACATATTTTTATTAATTAAATGATATTTAAATTTATTCAAATACATTCATTTAAAATATAAAACAAAATAGGCCTCTTACACTAATTATCAATTAAAAATAGGCCCTTCATTCAAATTACCAATTAAAAATAGGCCCTTCATTCAAAAAAATATTATTCATTGGATTTTTGGTAAAAATCAATGTATAATAAGCCCTTCTACCTAATTTCTAGATTTTACTGACTATATAATAAGATAAATGAAATTAGATATGAGATATTAGATTATTAGAAAATAGATAATATTAGAAATATTAGATAAATTAAAGCACCTTTATTATGTGCCACATGTTATCCTTCCATTAAAAGAGAGCATTTTACTTTCTATTATTATTATTATTATTATTATTATTATTATTATTATTATTATTATATGAGAATTTTACTTTCAATTATATATGATTTGGTATACTTATTACCCTCAACTTTCGAATAATTAATACTCGAAAGAATACTAACTAACATGAAGAATTAAACTTTTATTTTTACGAAAATTAGTCCATGTTGTTTATATTATTTTGTGGTTTTGGAGGATTATAATCTGATTCCTTAAAAGAAACAAGAAAAATGATCAATTGTTTTGAATAATGATGAAGTTATTCAAAAAGTTCAAAATTTGGAAGATTCTGGAAAATTCCGAAATTCCCAAAATTCTAATTTCAAATGTTTTTTGAATTTCTAAAACTTTTGGAATTGGTATTGGAAAGGTATTTGAAATTTCAAAATTTTTGATTTTTTTTCCAAATAAGCGTATTATGATTCGTTCCATCTTATGAACACTCATATATAAGGTTTATATAACATGCTTATTCGATAAAATGGCCACAATAAATGAAAGTCCTCATTGAATGAACCTAATATGTTTTACATCACTAAATATGCCTATAACTATTCATAATTGACTTATTTTGAGCATGCTCAAGCCCGGTCCAAAGCAAAATTCATCTTATATATTCAAATTTAACTCATAATTTATGATGAGCTTTAGGCCAGAGTTCAGGCCAGCCCATATCAGATTAATAATCATGGTGGGAAAATTTGCAAAACACTAAATAATAATTAGTAAAAGTAGATAACCACGTGTTATTTTTTTTTAAAAAAAAGTCTAAAACATTAAACAATATCCAAATTCTAAAATAATATTGCGTAAGATCTTTCAAAAAAATTACTACACTGTTAAAACACTTTTGAATGGCAAGAGTTAGACTAAGAGAGGTAATCTATATAGTGTTAGTAAAGAAAATTTATACGACTTATTACAACTAATCTACCACATGGAGGATGAGGTTTAAATTCTTAACAAAATTGGGTAGTTAAGAATTAACACTTGCAGTTCAAGCTCGGCTCGAAATTAAATCCATGCTTAAAATTTTGTTCATATTTAGCCCGACTTAAACTCAATTAAAACTCAATTCTCGATTTAGTGGGTCGGACGGGCAGATTGGGTAATGAAATTATATAAATAGCTACTCCAAAATCAAATCAAAGTTAAAAATCATAAGTTTTCTATCAAAATCAATTAACGGTGTCCTATTAAAATGGGCTACTAACTAATTTTGAAAAATATGTGGGTTGATTACAAAAGTTTTCTAATATTTGGGGCTAAATACAAAAGGCCCAAAAATTATTATACTTCCATCTTTTGCTTATGAATAGCACTATTAGAACTAGACTAAGTTGGTCTGAGTGGAAGGGGGTCGAGTTCTTAAAGCAAGACATTATGAGTTCGATACCGAGTGCTTGTGAATGAAGTAGATTCTATTGGGAGAGTTCCCCGCAAAAAGTGCTTAGTAGATCAAGTGATTAGTCTCATCTGTTGAGCGAATGATATTGTGGTGAAACCAAAAAGAAAAATATTCTTAAAGTTATAAAGAAGAAAGAGAATAATAAAACATATTCTTAATACATTAACACTTGGTACATTTACTCTTGAAACTATGAAAGTAATAAGGTATCCGTACTTGCGTAAGACTAATCATCAGGATTAACCGATGTTGTTTTACTAAATCAAAATTAGTTTTACAAACTCTTGGACAAACTTACAATTTTATTCCACACAAAATACGCTGGAGTTGTGACACCCCGAGTTCCGTTGAGAGGAAATACCTCCAGAACACGGTTGGTCACGGAGTCGTACGCGACGGCGAGAGTGAGTTTAATCAAGAAATTCTAATGAGATAAGAAAATATGCAATGATCTAAGCACAAATAACACAATCTAATGGGAACATGCTCGAACTGTAGTTTACCCTCCTGTTAACTCGTGCCTTACAAATTTGTCTATATTGTTGCGCATCGGTTAACTAAAATATAAGTCATTCGTCCACAACAGGATAGCACTTAATAGTAAACATGTTCCTCTATCCCTACTATACTTTAACAATAAGAAAAATGATAAAGAACAATAAAGTTCCACCAAACATATACATAGATAATATACAAAGGCCAACAAAATAATAATAAGTAGCAAAGTCTCCACAACTTAAAGTAAGCTATATTACTACAGATATATAAATCATACAAACATGCCTAAGTTAATCCATGTCTAGTTATATTACAACAAAACTTGGTAACATGGCCTTTCCGTGGTGAAAGGCTCTCATACTACACAGTATCAGAGGAGACTAAGATTTGTCGACCTTTCCCTTGTTAGCTCTTCCCGTCCTGTCCTTAGATGTACCTTTGTAGGAAAACTGTGAGCCAAACAGGCCCAGTAGAAACTATAGGATTTTGTAAGAAAAACATGTATATAGAGTAATTCTTTATAAAAAGAGTTTGTTAAAAATCCGTGTTCATAAGTCGTGTAAATATGTATACAATGTAATATACGAGTAAATGGAAATAGAGTTTATATAGACGATGTCAAGACACTGTGACCAGATCTACTATCACGTCTGTCAAGTACAAGTATACATCACATATAAGATTTTCATATCGTGTGCACACGGATCGCAATCTAACTCGGGTTCTTCTGCCCCCAAGGAAGGGATCCCCTACCGGGTCCACCTAGATGTAAAATGCCCCCAAGGCAATAATAAGCATCTCAAATATTCATTTGGTACGAATGGTGTTGACTACTCAGTATAAAAAAAAAAAACTGATAGGTTGTGTTTAGTTGCTCACTATTTTATTTTTTTTCCCAAAATTTTAAAAACTCAACTCAAAACCAACTCTACTTTCACACTTCTCAAAATCTATTTCACTATACTTTCTCTCTCTAAATTTTTTTTTAAAACGCCATAACTTTAAATCCAAAAATCAAAAAATAATAAAAAATATATATTTGAAACCTACTCATCAAGATCTATAAAATAAGATCCATTGTGACTATTTTTAAAAAAAAATTATGCGTTTTTTTCGTTGATTGAAAAAAGTCAAACAAAACCAAATTCACTTTTCAACATAAAAACTATAATTCAACCAAACACCAAATTTTTAAAAACTTATCTAGAAAATCTGTCTAGAAACATTAACCAAACACCACCATAATGTCCCAATAGTGAATATGAGGTCATATGCATCATGTAAAAATATATTATAGTCCATTTCACGAATATCATGTAAGATAGAGTGCGTATCAAAGATTTATTTTACCATACAGACTAATAAGTACCTGCGCGCTAGAGACCATGAATAAGGGTTTGTTGTAAATCAATGAAACGAAAGAACTACATGGGGAAATATGATATGCTACGATTAATGAGTAATAATCAACCATTTCCATCATAATTTATAAACCCAAATCTCGTATATACACAGCAATAGATATATGTATAGAAAATCCCCAAATTTGCATAAAAATGGTGATTGAGTGCTTAAACTCTTAAAGTAGGTTTTGGTACTAGTGTTCCTACCTCGATAGCGTTGAACCTTCGTAACTTAAGCCGCGAATCAAGCTCTAACCAACTGAAGCGTGAGATACCTTACTTGAGTTTTGAGCCCTAGTTTGGTGGAAGTGGAAGAAGAAAGAAGATGATGGTGATGAAGTGTTTGATTGTGGTTTTGGGTTGAAAAATGAGATATAATCACTCTTTGGAACCCTCCTCTATGATCTCTCACTTCTCTCTACTATCTCCCTATGGCCTAATCGAAATAGAGAAGAAGGAGGTGTATATATGGAGTTAAAATCGGGTCCAAGCTATAAAAACACGATTTTGACCACTACAGGAACAATGTAGTCGAGTACATCATGTAGTCGACTACATTGGTCTGGAGGTTGGTTCTTCCTCAGAATTGCTTGTTTAGGCCACAAACCATCCTTATACTCATGTTTTGATCAATGAGAACCTAAAATTAGGTTCCTGACCAAACACAAAAGTTCTTGAAAATTGAAATACCTTTCCAATGGCGTAAACAGGGTTCCATTCTGATATAGAATGAAAAAGTTATGACATTTCGAAGGACTAAAGGTCGGTTCGTCGGGTAAGTTTTAAATGTGTATAATTCTCTCAAATTTCACTAGGAACACTTAAGATGGATCTTTCTAACCTAACACGTGAATGTAATGACACTTATAAAAGAATGAGGAACGTTTCCTTTATTCGGATACTGCTCGAGCACACTCCCGCGTCCAAAACAGAAAAGTTACAAAACAAAAGATAATACAATGTATTTACCTTACGGGTGTTACAGGAGTCTCTAAACTTTTGATCGATGAACCATCATCCTCATAAACAGCTCGAACTGACAGTGTTTCCCCACACTTTCGACTCTCCCCATATCCCCTCGACAATTGTAATGTAGTGTTTTACCCCCTTCACGCGATATCCCTTATTGCAAGCTAGTTAGTATGCTTTCCCTTTGACCGCAACCAAAGAGTACGCTCTACAAGATCTCGAAATTTTAGTTCCTAAAACAAAGAATGATGAATCTTTCTTAGTATTTGGGGTGAAAAGTCTCTCTTATAAAAATGTGTAATTTGATATCTCTAAAAGTAATGTCCTAACCTTTGAACTTGTGCCTTAATAGATAGGAATAGCAAAGCATAAGTCTAGTTGGATCAAGATTATGAAACAAAACATCTCCTAATTGAAAAAAGAAATACGATTTTTCTCAATACGTGGATTGATCCAGAGCTAATGGAGTTCATCAATAAGCTTGATTGGATTTCTTCTATCTAGACCAATACGGATCAATCATAGTGCATGAGAATTGATCCGTTGGCCTGGAGTAGCTTTTCACTCTTAGCCACTGTGTATCGATCAAGAATATAGCTTAATCAATATGTAACACTTTTTATCCCTTGATTTGCCTTTTGATATGAAATACACTCCAATGCTTCATGAAACACATTATAAGGATGAATTTGTATCATAACTATTGACCTAAAAGTCTTAATCTTATTTTGATAATAACAATAAATCAATCATGTGTAATTTAATATGTTTCTTGATATAAGTTTATTATTTATTCACTTAGAAAATCAAAAAAAGCATGCCACATGACAAGAATCATTCATTCATTCCATATTCGATCAAGTCAACATAGCATTAGACAAATCAAGGATATTAAGGATCATATGCAAAAGCTTAAAGGTAAAAGTTACAAGTGAAGATCAATTTGAAAAAATAAATCGAAGCATTCAAAGACTCGACTATTCGGTAATTGAGTGAGTGCTTAGGATTAATGTAAATTTTCTTAATTGATTATTTATATAGCTCAATCATGAACATACATCATTCATTTATTGATTGCAAATAAGCTTGAATTGAATTTCCTTTAAAAACATCATTCTTACAAAAACCGGTTTTGAAATAAATTCATATTAATTTCAATCGATCATATTTTGAGTTTTTCCGAAAATAGGTGTCTTAAGAACATATTTTTGAGGTCCCTAAAGCATTAGAATTTATTTTTGAGCTAAAATGCAAAAGTCCAAAAATTAGAATTTTGGCCTGATGGATAGCACCCATCAGTCGACTGATGAGGTTTGCTCAACCGACTAACGCTTCAGAATATAGCCGTTGGATTTCTGATTTTTTACCATTTTTTGTATCAAACTTCTACCAAACCTAAAAAACGGCTATATCACTTTTGGGACTATATATACACTATTTAAGACACATTTTGACAAGCTTGAATCATTATAGAAACATATTCTTCATCTATTTTAATCATTCAAAAATTCAAAAACACATTTTGATCAATCATTCATTCATTGAGCTTAAATCACTATAAAAACATATTCTTCATCTATTTTAATCATTCAAAGATTCAAAAACACATTTTGATCAATCATTCATTCATTGAGCTATAAATCTTGATCAAATAAGATAACTCTAGTGTGAGTTTCAATTGTATCTATCAAACACTTGAGAGTTGTTATTCATTGGTGTGAATCACCAAAAAATTTATATTTAATTGTGAGATGTAAATCTCATAGGATAATAAGAAAGTAAATTCCTATTTAGTAATTATGAGAGGTAAATCTCATAGATTAGCAAGAGAGTATATCTTGTGAGAAGTGTAGTGGGTATAGCTACATTGTGAATGTTGCGTGTATAACAACATTTGTATTGCGTTTTGATTTTCACCCAGAAGAAAATCGATTTTAGTGAAAATTCTCAGGAGACTATCCGAGCGCGGACGTATGATTTAGGAAACCGAATCGCGTGAACAAAACATCTTGAGCTTCAATCAGTTTAATCTTTCTAACTCAAGATATTTATTTTCTTGTTATATCATTGCTTGATCTTGGGTTTGTTTGATTGATTTGCTTGTTTTCCATGATATATTTGTTTAGCTTAGTTGTATTGCTTACCCATTTTTAGAAAAAAAATTAATTCCGCATTAAGTTTTATAAACCCTATTCACCCTCCCCCCTCTAGGGTTGATTTTCGACCAACAATAACTATATTTTACGATGCATTCCAAGGCAACTTAAGTGAACATCGAGAAACTGATAAAAATTTCAGGTTCAAAATAACCACCCATATAAACGAGTTGAAGTATAGGTATGGTGTCTTAAGCAAATGGAAATTTCAGGTTCACTAAGAAGATTATGATTCTGAGCATCACTGATGTGAGCAATAGTTAATAAATGTTTATTTAGTTTCCCTTTTAAGAAAAAGCTCTACAAAAAAATGGCTAAATCGTTTCTAAAACACGCAGAACAGTTGTCATGATTCCTGAACGAAACAAAGTATAAAAGTCACGAAAGAACCTACACTACACCAAAAACCTGGTTTTGTGACAGACGAATTCACTAAATTTGTGACTGCCAATAACAATCACAAAGGTCATATTGTCATATTTTTACAAAATTGTGACTGCTATCGACTGTCACAAAGGTTATCAAGCCTTGTAACAGCCAATGGCAGTCACAAAGGTTAATCAGTTCACACAAAACAACGTCGTTTTGTATGTGTGTTATTTATTTGTTTTTTTTAACTTTCCCAAACCCTAAAACTTCCTAAAATCTAAATCACATTCACATTTACAATTTCCCTCACAATAGCGCCGCATCTTATAGACCCACACCCGCACTCACACTCCCGAAGTAGAAATCTCTCTCTCTCTCACAGTCTCTTTCATTGCTTAGTTGCTCATCCTCCTTATCTAAGATTCTACACAGCAAAAGATGGGATATGAAAGTGAGTTCTTTATTCCCTCCATGTAAATCAATAGGAGCCAATGTGTAGCGGGGCCGCATCCCACAAACCCACAGCCACACTCCCACGGTAGAAATCTCTATTTCTCTCTCTCACAATCTCAATCTCACTTTCATTACTTGGTTGCTCCTCCTCATCTAAAATTCTACACAACATACAACAGGTTTGGTTTCCCTTTTTTGTAAATCAATCAGAGCTAATGCATATATATATATATGTATATATAATCGGAGCCAATGCTTATATATAGATATTTATATGTGTATATACGATTATATGCTCTATTTAACAATATATATTATTGTTGTTGTTATTACTACTTCTTCATTATCATCATGACCATTTGTTTTTTGGAATCGCTTCGACTCAGACCGTGATTAACAAATCTACAGTTGTTGATGTGGTTGTGACCAAAATCCCTTATTTACTGATTTATATGCTTATTCGGATTCAATCGAAATCAAGTTAAATTTGTTGGGAAAAAAATAGACCTATACAATCTAACCTAAATTAGATAAGAGTTTTTCCTTATTATCATATATCATAGATATATATGTGTGTGTGTATGTATAGGCTGTTTTCATCTTTTCATCACTCTACAGGAGCTAGCCCAATAATTCTATATATATATATATATATATATATATGTTTCTATATGTAATTTATGTAATTAATGGTTAGTGTTTTTATGTTCCTTTTATTTATATGCGTTTGTGTATGTATAGGCCATTTATTATAGATGTTTATCTTTATTCTAGCAACACATATACTTTGTAACTAAAGTATATTTTCCACTCAATTTTTTCTCCTTTATATAAACTATTTTTATGTATGTTGCAGGCGGGGACATCCTAGATAATAAAGCCAATGGGTCCCTAGTTCCTGTCAATATTGTCACCCAGGCACATCAACTTCCAAAGGAATTCTTGGAACCATTTGCCAAGAATTATTTGGTGATTTGAGGTACTTTCGTTATGATTAAGTTTATACAGCTTTTGAATGATTGAACCTTAGCTGCCAATGGCTTATTATTAAATTCACTATTTTGGGGTGCATTTTCGTGAGCTTATCTTTTAGATTGGTATACATATTAATTTGTTGTCTTCTCAATCCAGGTCATCAGTACTGCCAGGACATGCGAATGGAATTACCAACATTTTTGTTGCTTTTGTTACCAATTCAGCTACCCTTTCTACTATTACTAGTATATGCCTTGCTACTATAAGTATAACAATTACACGTGCCTTTTGCAACCTTGTTCAATATTGTTTTTGGTTGGGTGTATGAGTTTTTGTGTATTAGTGCCAATATATTGTGAATATTGAATAATGGATTAAAGTGCAAATATATTGTTCATGTTGATTGATTGGATTGTAGTGCAAATATATTATGGGTATTGATTGGATTGTAGTGCAAATATATTATGGGTATTGATTGGATTGTAGTGCAAATATATTGTGGGTATTGATTGAATTGTAGTGCAAATATATTGTGGATATTGCTTGAAATGCAGGTCAAAAATATTGGTATTCGATATTTTCAAATTTTTTTTTTTAAATATTCACAAAATTTGTGACTACTCAAAACTGTCACAATATATTCCACTACTATTTGTGATAATTTGGAACAGTATTTGTGATATGTTTGTAACTGTTCCAAATTATCACAAATCACGAAAATTGTGACTATCATAAACAATCACAATTTCACGAAAATTTGTGACTGTTCCGAACAGTCACAAATTATCATGAGTAGTGACTGCTTTTGGCTGTCACAAACACAAATTATGTGACTGTCGTGAACTATCACAAATTGGCTTTGTGACAGCCACGAAAAGTGGCTTAAGAATGTCATATAAATTTCGATTGTCACTGTTCAGTGACAGTTTTTGGCTGTCACAAAAAAACTTGTGATAGTCGTTTATGTGACAGCTCTTTGTGACAGTTTTTGGTCTTTGTGACAGTTTTTGGCAGTCACAAATTACTGATTTTGGTGTAGTACTAATTGAACTCATCTTAACAAGATTATCACGCTTCCAAACAGTGTCAAAGTGTTTAAAATATATATCTTGGTTTACAATCAAGAAAATACTTGATTAAATGTTCCTTTTCACACGCGGGAATACTCCATCTTACTTTTTTCCCAAAATATCCCTAATGTCACTCTTAGCAAAATATCCCCAATCTCAATACTTTTATTTCCTATACCCAAAATTTGTATACCACTCTTAGCCAAATCCAAACAATAATCTCTCACCATTCTCATCTAAACCCAAGTATTCAACAGCTCGCTCTCTCACCCTAATCGATTCAACCTAAGGATCCTACTCACATCTCTATCTCTCTAATCACTACTCAAGGTTTCCTTCACGGGCTCAAGTTCTTCCATTGAAGGTACATTTTTTATTACATATATATGTGTTTCTTCTGGGAGTATTTTTACTGAGGGTGTCTATTTTGATTCAGCGGTTTTGGGTTTTATTGGGGGTGTCAATTTTGATTTGGCAATTTTGGGTTTTACCATTTTAGGGTTTTCATTTTGCTAAATTAAGGCTCTGCACCATTCTTAGGCATCATCTTTTAAAGCCCTTGGTAAATTAAACAGAGCTGATGCGATATTCTAGATCTGAAGATTGATATCGATGTTTGCACTTTCTATGTAACTTCCGAAAGATAAGGTTCAATGTATGGTTTCAATTATTCTTCATTCAATAGCAACACTATCATGTGGGTATTTGTAGATTTTTCCTCTTCCCTTCGAAGGATTTTTACCTAAGGTTCCATGTAGTGCGGATCTTATTTAACCTTCTTTCATTTGTAAATCTGGTTTCTCCTTTATGTTTTTGGATCTTTCCCAACACAATTTCAAGATAGAGATCTTACTTCATATTTGATTGGTTATTGACATGAATCACCTTTATCATGTTCATACAATTTCAAGTTGTAATAATCAAATCTAAAATTTGTGCTTTCATTTTCTATTTGATTGGTTGGAGCAATATTATAGCTTTAGCTTTTTGAAAAATAACAAAGATCATTCCTAGTTGGATATGTAACACAATCCCTATTTCAAGTATTTATATATGTTTTTCATTTTGTGTTCATCCTAATTGAATATGTTTACAATTCCTAGATTTGAATTAATTATAAATGCATATGTAATACATAATAGCAACTGAGTGGTGATTTAAGCTGGGAAGGAAAATCTCATCTATCTAGCGTTGATTTACATCTTAACATAAGCAATATTTTTGTCACAGTTAAAACTGTGACAAAAAGACTTTGTATCGGTTTTTAACCATGAGAATTTGAGTATTTTGGTGTATTAGAGTATAGGATGAGAAAGAGATATGTGAAGAAATAGTTTGATTGATGCCTAAATATATACTCACCCATCCACCCACACACATACATATCAATCAATGAAGATGAAGATGAAGAATTATATATACGAAGATGAAGAAAGATAACTAAAAGCTGGAGAGAGGTCATTAACAATTTTCAATCATTTTTGATTTGATGTATATATATATATATATTTCCCCACATAATAAAGGAAAGAAAAATAAAGAGGTCGAAAAAGGGAAGGAATAATGACAAAGGGAAATAAAGGAAAAACAATTATAATTTTGAGAAGGGATATCAAAATTTATGATTGCTATAATATAATTGCTAAACAACGTAATGTTGACTTTTGACAGTAAAATTGAATTAGACTCAGGTTTGCTTCCGCTTTACAAATTGCAAATTGATTTTCGATAAAACCCCTAAAATCAATATAGGTTAAGCCTCCCAAAAAGCTCTTATGGGTTAGTTGCTCAGCCTCTATACTTTTGCGTATTAGTACATACACTAAAATGTGAATCGATAAGCTAAGTGGAAGAACGCCCCTCTCAGCTAGCATACATATTGATGCATGAACTTTTGTGCAGTATCGATGTGATATATCTTAGATTTTCTGTTTTGCCTTAATTTATGTACAATGCAATCAAATGCATAGGGAATATATTCTAAATATAAATGATTATCAAAACTATATTACATGATACATCTACCAAGGCAAACAATGTAATCGTCATAAAACTAAACTTTCAAAATAGTTTATTCAAAAGATGGATGTTGAGGGGGGAATAATGCATCGATGGAAAAAGCTTTGGATCTCGCCAAGGCAAGAAGAGAAGTAGCTCTAATTCATTTAACAAATTATCAGGAAACCCTTTCCATGCAAAGGCAACTTCATGTTGATCCAAGATAATTTCAGGTCGATAACCTAGTTCTAAGGAAAACCATTGGTACAACTATTCAGCCAACACATGGCAAGCTTGGCCAAAACTGGGAAGGTCCTTATTTCATAACGGCATCCAGTGTAACACCCCCGCCTTAATTAGTAGAATAGCATCTGTAATTAAGACCTGGAGTGTTACTGACCCACCTTAGACGAGCTAAAGTAAGTCTAAAATAAATAATGAAATAATAAATCCAAGAAAATCACATAGCATGGAATAAACGATACTCATACTGTGGGTGACAATACATAAGTGTAATATATATTTGTACACATACATATAGTCCGAGCGACATACAAACCATGCCAACATGTAGTATAAAGTGAGCAACAACAATAAGGGCTAACCGTGGCTTGCCATATACACACATGTATAACAAAAATGAGTCGGTATCAGAGGTCCTCTACTTCGTTCCCGACCTAGTCGCTTCTTCAGTCTTCTCTTTTTTCTGGATACCTAAATTTGTTTACATAAAACGGGGTGAGCTTACAGCTCAGTAGGGGAAGAAATAATAGGAATTATTACGTTCAATACTTAATTAGCAATTTAACCATAAATCGATAAAACAATGCATGTACGTGCATATGCAGGTTACCTCTCTTGTGTCAACCATCATACCACGTCTTAAGAATACTGAAGTCGAACCGAATCATAATAATAATAATAAGAATGGGCCTGTCCGCCTCCAAGAGATACTGAAGCCGGGCCAAACCATAATCATAAGAATAAGAACGGGCTTGACCGCCCCAGAGAATAAATCGAACATAATCACAATATAACATCATCCGGCCCATAAAAGATCATCATCATATCATAATAGAATTGGACCACATGTCCATCCATATCATATCACAGAATCACAAGTGCTTTGCCGAGGTCTAGATTTTCGGGCTATTCACCGCTGGCTCTAGACAGCCGACCTCATTGCTGTCCCCCGGGGGTTTAGGGATTTTCAACCCAAGGGCACCGAGCCCTACTTATTTTCACACCGGCAAGCACTAATCGACACATATTTCCTTCATCATTAAAGGGCCACGATATAATCATAATCGGATCCATCACGGAATCATTTCACATCTAGAATGTTACAACGATCATAAAAGACTTTCGGCATTATAGATACGAATCATATGCCCATATAATAGATCATAAATACGAATCATATGCCCACATAATAGGCCATAAGAATAGTCCGAACTTGCCAAAGATTTCCAAGAATCCGGTTGACACAATAATGATGTACAATATGCATAATATGCCAATAAATGAACATTTAAAATAATTTATGCCATATAACTATAATAAATCTCCATACATGTTCCTTGATGTATATAATTCATCAATTAATTAATTTCAGCCATATACCACCACTATACATCCAAGGAATATATCATGTATATTATACAACACATGTATAACAATTATAATGGCATATCTTATTACAAATCACATGCTCATGGTTTTATAAATCATAAAACATCATCATCCTCATTAAATATCCTCCAATAATAACTTAATTAAAATTCTTAATCATCAAATATTAACATAGTAACCCAATTCATTAAACAAATGAATTTACTCAAATTATGGAGTAGACTTTGGAATATTTAAGAAAATATTCAAGATTCCAGCGTAGGAATCAATACCGCACACCAATCTTGTAAAATTCACCAAAAAATCATTTCTCATCCTTTTTGGGTAATTCCAAAGCCATAAGTTAGGTATTAAACTATATTTTAAAATACATACTTAATACTTCACTTTTCTCATTACCAATCTGTCCAAATTTAATCAAAACAGTGGCCAAAATATGAACAAATGTGTACTACTCCATATTTTAAATTCAAACTTGCAAAATATTATTTATACACATGTACTTGGTTATTATAAATCATAAATCATTAATCAATATAGCTACTTACATATGCACAATCACATACTCATGTAATATTTATCATTCTTTAATAATTTAAAACACAAGAAATTATAATTAACCCATACCTCAAAATATTTATCTTCAAAGAATGAAGTTTGAAATGATAACCCGAGCCCCGACCAGCAAAACTCTGAAATTCTTATACCTCTGCGTAGCCCTCGACGGATAGAACAACTTTCCCTTAAGGCTCGACTCGATTTAACAAAGTTTTGATGACCAATTTATAAGGAGTAACCTTAAAACTATATTTACTTTCTCTCTCTTTTTCTCTCGGCAGTGGAAGACAAATGAAGAAGATGAAGATGAAAGGAAAGGTGACAAAGTCTGTCACTTTTTTAAAAAAATCCAACTTTTGCTTAATTATAACATTTTACCCTGAGGTTTCATAACTTTATTATTTTAACCCTGAACCTTTACAACTTTATATTTTAGTCCATACGGAATTTTACAACTTGGTCCATAATTAATCAAGATTTTTAAACACTTCAAAATTTTTACTTAATGGAGATTAATTCAGGTCTAATTTACGCTAATTAAATTACGGGGTATTACATCCAGTGATACTGAGTCCTACCATCTTTAAGTTATGGATGGTCGTCGAGCAATTCTAAATCATTGGAATGTTTCCAATCTTAAAAAGTACTATCATTAAAGTTGTAAACCTAGCAAAGGGTCATTCTTTTTGTAAAATTTTTGATTACTAATGAATTGTTCTTTTTTCAAAAGATGTGTTAGAAATAAAGACCTCCACTAGAGGCATTTTTGAAAAAGTAAAAAAGCTCTATTTAGGGGAAACAAGTGAGATCTAAGCATGTTTGGCCAATCACCCAAACCCAAGACCTCTTAAATGGGCATAAAATCCAAAGATCTGGTCGATGGCCAAAATCTGGTATATTGGCCAACTAAACCCAAGACCTCCCTTAGGGGCAATCATTGATTGAAAATACCTAGTAAGCAAACTAGAGGCCTAAAGCTTGGTAAGCTAGCCAAATAAGTTCAAGACCTTCCCATGAAAGCATAATTACGGCTTTCAGCCGATTAACTAAGATTGGTAATCCCACATTAAGGCTAGATAAGCCGATTAGAGGCTGGTAGCCTATCAAATTGATGAATTTCCAAGTTAAATTTTTTTTAAAATTATTACAAGTGTTTGAATTTGCATGACACTGATTTATTGATCTCGTCTTGGTAAGTGCTTGGAAAGTTAGTTCATAAACACAAATGCTAAGTATAGAACAAAACAAATGCAAAATAAAAACACAAATATTAAAGAACAAGAAATCATTGATTGATAAATTAAAGTTATAAGCAGAGGGAATTCTCGGCCCAATTATAACAAAAAAGAGGTACAAGAAAGAGAAAATATCAAGCATCAACAGGAGGGATCTCCTCGACTGCAATAAGGACAATATCTTGATCAACTAGGGCCTTAGTGTTAATATGGTCTTCATCTTATGGCTCTATGGAGGCAGGATTTTCGGCCATTTTGTCTTTAAGCTCGCCAGCCTCTTCCACCTTATCTTCTGGCTCAAGCTTTTGCACTGCTACCTTAAGCTTGTGGCTGTCGGAGAACATGTTCATTTTATACAGGGTGAAGTTATAACCCTCTTGAAATTCCTTGGCTAGCTCTTGTACCACACTGTCCGTGCATGATAGGATGCCTTCGCTCATCCATTTGTCCTTCATAGCTGGCAGTGAACCTTGAATGTCAAAGAACTTTTGTTTGGCATCAAAGGCCCTTTGTTTGGTGGCTCTCTTAGCCTCATTAACAATAGCAAGCTCAGATCGTAGCCTCTTCGCCTCAGTTATAGCTGCATCATTTTCCTTAGTTCTCTCATCTAAGGCACCCTGAAAGGCACAAACGTCCCGCCTTACCTAATCCCTATCATTCTTAAAAAGGAGGTCGTCCTTGCTAAGCTTGTCAGAATTTTTGATTAACAGCTTGAAGGTCGACCTCTAGCTTCTTGAATTAGTCATGCCTTTGATTCTCTAGGTCATAGAAGTAATGGGCTGATTGAAAACAAAGAGGACATGACAATATTTACTAAAAATGAATAGAAAACAGCATAACTGAAATATAGTTATAAGAAGCTTATCCTAAGCAAATCATGAGAAGCTCTATTCATTAACCTCGCTTCAGGAAGGATAGCATTACTGAAATAGGCATAAGACACGATGGCCAAGTCTAGCACGGAGTCATTGATAATAAAAGGCTTCCCTTTATGCGTAAAGGTCGACGTAAAGACTTCTACTTCCCAGACTCTGCAAAAGCTTCTTGTACGGAAACCACTTTGTCTTTAGATTTTTTAAGAAGAGTGGGAGATATCCTAACAACTCCCTCAACCAGATCAACTATCTGGTCTTTTTTTACATTGAACATTTCTCGGACAAGAGATTTAACAACACTTTGGGATTTTTCCCTTTTGTTCGAAGAAACAAGCTCAATTGATCTAGCCAGTTTGATAACAACTCGAAGCATTTTTAAAGCCTACTCATGCTTATCAGATTTAGACCCACCTTGGGCCTTTCTTTTGCTTAGAGCAGCTTGGAAGTCAATCGGCATATTTTCCTGATCAAACTTTGTCTCCTCTTTTAGATTTGATCGGCCGGAGGTGGAAGGCTGCTCCACTTCAAAGTTTGTGGCTGTATCCCTTAAATAAATCAGACATTCAAGATCAGACTCAAAGACACCTTTGGCCAATGAAGAAGCTGATTTCTTCTTTTTCCCTTTTCCACATCGGGAAGGAAAAAATAAAGATTGGCAGACCCAATTGTTGGGTTGTAGAGATTTCTAGCCTCTCCCTCACTTGGATACACCCATTTTTTTACCTTAGTGAGCGCTTCCCGGGGAATTTCCTCTAAATTATCTCGGACCTCCCTATCTGGATTGTAGACATAAGGCTTTTCCAAGTGTGAAAGACCTAATTTCTTGTATTTATTCAACTCGAGACCCTCACCTTCTCAAATCTGAGGTTAATGATCTTGTTAGCGGTGTTTTCAGTTTCAGTCGAGGTGGAAACTAAGGTACCCCAAACTCAAACCAAATGTAAAAATTCGATTTCGGTTTCTAAATCTTCTAAAACCAAACTCTAACCAAACTTTTTGTTTCAGTTTCAGTTCAGTTCAGTTTTATTTGGTTTTGACATACATTTTTTTCTAAATTAGTTTAACATAACAATGGAATACAAATAGTAATGTAAGATTGGTTCAAATTCAAATTAAAGTCATAATTTTCAAGAAATAAGGAGCAAACATATAGAAACCATGTTCTCTATTTAGCTACTATTTTATTTGTACATTTATAAGAATAAAACATTAAATAAAATGATGAATTATCTTCCCATCATGTATATGATAAAAAAAATCTTAGCATCATGTAGTTAATTCAAAGGGCACGCATTAATGACTTTTTTTTCTAAAAATATTACAACATGAAATTAATAAAAAAAACATATTCTTATAAAAATCCATCTTTTTAGTATCATAGTATACCTGGCATGTGCTCCTAGAGTATGTGTTAACATCTTTCATTTTCGTATACATAACTCGGTTTGGTTTTGTTTGGTTCAGTTTTGGGCAAGCTAGCCCTGAACCCGAACCAGGCTATTCAATTTTTGTTCTGCTTTCTCGATTTCGGTTTTGGTTTTTTTTCGGTTAGGGGTTTTATGGATCGGCTCGGATTCGTTTAGTTTATCCGGTTAGTTTTAAAATTGGCTTTAACACCATTAGATCTTGTAACGAATGAACAAAGTATCATTCTCTTTAAAGGAAAGTTCTAGGCCAATCCAGATGTCATGAACTCTGACTTATGCATCCTTATCCTGGCCCTTTTTCTTATGCCTCTTGATATTGATATAGCCGAGCAAATGGTGAGCTTCTCGGGGATAATCAGCCTCATTAAACAAGCGACCACACTCCTGGCTAGCCAAAACATTTATCTTATTAGCCTTGACCTGGAAAACTACTGGCTTTTCAAATACTTTAGAGTTACCTACACACATAATTTTTTTCTAAGTGTTAGATAAAAAAATTGCAGTTAAAGCAGTCATGAAGGTAAACAAAAAAAAAGACAAACCATGTCCAAAAGCTTTTCGAGGAACAAATCTAATGGTCGGATTGGGCTCAAAATCACCGATCAGAATTATGGCGTCCTTATCAGTCCTTTTATAGGAGTCTAGTAAGGCAAGGACAAGGCTGGGGCCAGACGACTTAATCATAGGATTGTACCTATAAGCCACCTGAATTAAGGAATTGAATAGCAAAATTTAAGCCCGTCAAGCCCCAAACTAGTTCCATGGATTTTATTTAAAGCTTCTATGCCGCCAATTATCCTAGTTACATTTGGACTCAATTAGCCCAATGTAAGGTTGGTACACCTACAAAAGTCTACAATAAGAGGCCAGAATAGCAAACGGAGGCCGTGACTACGCCTAAAAAGAGCAAGTTATTACACCTAAGCGCAGGCGGTCAAGTTATAGTATACTTGGGAAGATCCAAGGTCGAACCTCAGGGAAGGCAAGGAATTTATTTCTCTAGCTATCTATCTCAAAGGGATGAAAGAAAAATAAAGAAAAAGATGATAGATTTGGGGGATAAGAAAGAAAATTGAAAGTAAATTAAAACTACTAATTAACTAAACTAAAACTAAAGGCGAATATAATCCTAGGGTGCAAAAATAAAGGGAATCCATAAGCGCAAGTTATCTACCAAAAAGGCTTCATAAATGCACTAAGGAAGCATGCAAATACACTAAAAATAAATAAAACAATGCACTAATTAAATAAAACAGAATATTAAATGAAATTAAAATGATAGGGAACAAATGTTAAGGGTATCAGTAGGTAGGGACTACGAAACTAGTCCAATCGAATAATCTAAATTTAAGTTCAAACATGATTTTTCTCTAAAATTCAGCTCCTAGACCCTCCTACCTTCCAGTTATATTACTACTACAAGTATATGATAGCCCATGCCTGACAAAAACTATTAAACTAGCTTTGAGAAATAGAAATCAACGGTGAAGCATTTTACTTCAAAAAAGCCTAATTTAAAACTTAGTATTGCTAGTGCGTGATAAAAATAATCCAAGTTAATTAAACTTCTCAAAAATCATTAGCCCAGCACTTCTATAAGATTTGAATAGGTTTAAACATGATTCAAAGCAAATCCGTCTTAAAAAAAATGTCGAAAGTCAAAACCGACACTTTCTCGACACTTATGTGAATAAATACCAAAACATCGCCAAATCATCCAATTCACTTAAAAAACTAACTCAACTAATTAGAGGATAAAGACTATCCTCAAATCAGCCACATTAGGATTTTGTGCAAAAATCCGTGAATCGACGTTTTTACGGTTCTTAATCAAATAGAACTTTTGAGGTAACTTATGAAAATAATAAGAAAATACTCATTCATTCAGTAAGTGATCTATAACCAATGGAAAAATCATATTCAAACCTAGTTTGGATTACATTGAAAGATTAATTACGCATCTTTCACGACGGAACCCTAACAAAGGATTTAGCTAGCCATAATCAAATCAAACATGCAAATAATCTTAGAAATTATAAAAAATAGTAAACACATGCATAATAATTTTAAAATAATCATATTTGAAAACTTTTGGCTTTGGAATTTCGCAATTCTGATTTTAAACGAAGATTTTACAGCAAAAATAGTAAACAAATTCAAAACTGACACAAACTAAACAAAATCGTCCCAAACCCAAAGAGTTATGGAAAATCAGATTCTTAATGATCAAGGATGAATCACACATGAATAGCATGAAAAAATTATAAACTGTTTGAATATAAAATAAGAATCAAGCATAAATCGACAAAAAATCGATAAACTGACAAAATAGACCTATAAACCCTAAAACCAACCCCAAAAATGTGGGTTTAAGGTTAATTCTAGAATAAATATATATATATATATATATATATGATCTAAACTGACAAATCTATGAATAGAAAAGCAACCGAACAATTAAAAGCAATCGAATTGAAAGAAAATAGAAAACTTTGGTCTACTCGGAACGCAATTGAGACTTGAATTGAAAACTGTATTGAATGATGAATTGAATGTTAATTACAGCAATGTTCCAGCCTCAAAAGATCATAAACAAACTAATTTAACAATTTTTTAAGGAATTAAATAAGAAAACTCTCAAGTTCGATCGTCAGATGTAGTGCAAAAGCTCCCAAGAAAGTTATAGTGCTCTTAGCCTCTCTATTAATCTATTCTAAATTGTTGCCTACTCTAAAATATGAAATATATGACCTTTTATATGGTACACAAGTTTTTCAAGTCATGGCTTGAATAATCTTTGAAAAAACGGACCGAAAAGAGGTTAAAAAAAATCGAGCCAAAAAAGTGGGTGGGGATCACATATGAGGATCAATCATGGTGTGGAGATCGATCTTGGTGCATTTTTTCTGATGGTTTCTTCGTTTACTCATAACTTTTTGCTTAAAACTCTGATTGATGCAAAGTTTTTGCCTACGCATAGGAAATTCAAAGCCTTACAACTTTTTTTAGAGATTTCTTCAAATTCTCAATGAATAAAAATTTTGATTAGCTACAAATTTAGGCTTTTTACGGCAATTCTTGGTTTTCTTTAGAAACTTTCAAGATCGATTTGATTGAGCTTCTTTTCTTTTGGAATCACTCTTGGACACTTGCATTCATACTTGGGGACTTGCTTGTTCTCTTCTTGCTAGTGCTTTGGGGATAGTTTGTGGAGTTTTCCTCCACTCGGACCTCGGAATAGATATTGACTTCTTCTTCGGGCCTTCTTCTTGCACTTTTTTGCATTCAACCTTCTTTCTTGCATCTAACCTCAGTCACTTACCCATTTTAGGCCTGCAAAATGGCTTAGTAACACATAAATACAATGCAGTGCATTCTTTTAATACTTAAACCGAATTTACATGCAAGTTCCAGTTTTAAGCAATAACTAGAAGCTAATTGAGCCTTGTTTAATGATTAGAAATGTAATTTCTGGGCTCAATCAACCTCTTTGGAAAAAGGAAGTATGTACAGGGTATTCTTTAGGCCTTAATTTATAACTTTTGGTGAATGGATTTCCATCCTTCTTAAGGGGTCTCTAATTTATACCCTTAGGAATATACTTAGTGGTGAACTCTATTTGTTAGGGGCATCAGAGATTAAAGCACATCTATCCATAGTTAAAGATTTATAAATCTAAACCCTGCATATGTACCAGAAAGAGGACAAATTAATAGATAAGATGAAAAACACAAAGAACAAGTTGAACAGACTTACTTGTCTTTAAGGGTCTTGACTTTAAAAAGTGAAAGTTGAAACTCAAAAAAGGAAAATCACACAAAAGATTCTGGAAAAAGCTAAAAATTTAAAGATTCAAGCGAATGTGTGATTTTTTTGGTGAAAGAATGTAGAGGAGCAAGAATTTTTTTTGCTAAATAAAGAAAATAATAATAAAAAGAAGAATAAAAGAGAAAAAGAAAGCTTTTATAGCCATCCGTCAAGTTTTCTCTCAATGCATGACGGTTCCCAGCCTCAAGAACTACTATAGCATTTAATGCGCGAAGTCCACTTATGCATCCCCCCATTGTTTAAGCGACAACCAACCAATCACAACACATACAACTGGTAAGTACAACAGACCAACTGTCAAGGGAATACTTTCCTTTGGAAGCTAAAAACGTTTAAAATTCTTCAAAGAATAAATTACTACAAGTACAAACCAGAGCATGCAGGCCTATCATTTGAACTATATCAGAAACATATGTCTACACGAGAAGAGGTACACCATCCAATTAAATAGGTCATCTATATTGGCCGACCATTTATGACACTGAGAACATTACCCGACCATATGCATAGCCAAGCACACATATTGCATAGAAGGCAAGAAAAGTGTCCGAATGACTAAGTTGGTCGGACAACGGACATAAGGTAGTTGAACTGGAAGATAAGACTTTATGACAATTAATCACTTCCACGGTGTGAATATAGTTTAGGATAGCTGTGATCTTGGAGTAATCTCCAAGTTTACCTTTACTTATAAATGGAAAAGATAACCCTTAAGAACATATTCTCTCAATTCTCTTATTTGCATACATAACTTCATATTCTTCTCCATTGCTAAAACCTCTGTCTAAGCATCTTTGTAATCTACATTTGTAATTCTTCTCAAATGCTTTTAGTTAATATAATACATACACACACCATATGAGGATGTATTACCGGATTAGTATAAGTGCTACCAGAGAAACCTACCTGCAAACCAATTTTTGTCTCTTGTAATATTTTCTTGGTTGTTAATGGTGGCTTAGGGTGATTCTTTGGAAACCCTTAGTAGCAAAACACAATTTTTAGTCCGAGATATTTCACTATTGTGGACTTATCAACGTTTTGACATCCACAATAATAATTGAAAGAAGAATTTTCATGTTAGTTCAATGGATTTTTTAAAAGAAAATGTAGTGTTGTGAACACCCCATTTTGCAACCATCGCAATAATTCATTTTTCAAAAATGCACTAGCATGCACAATGGGTTCTGAACTCACTAGGACATTAAGAAAGGCTCGAAAGACTCATTCATGCATTGAAGAAGTCTACCAAGGAAATTGAGGTCTTTTTGTGTGGCAATCTCTCTTGTGCTTTTGGAGGTATACCTCAAGCAAGTCGGAATAGAACCAACAACAGTCAATCAATTAGACGGAGGCCTTCCCATACTCTAATCAATATCAAATTCAGATATATGCTACATGACAAATTAGGTAAAAACATATCCAAAATTCAACTTCGTTGGACATTGGATCATCAATAACCAATCTGTTTATTGTGCAATTCTTATCAAAATACCCTCCATACCAATCATAGAAAACTGAGGCCTTCCCGAACTCTGATTGAACTCAAATTTGGGAAAAAACTATAAGACATCTGAGGGAAATACATATCAAAAAATCAGAAAAATCAAATGGCTATAACCTCACTTTGAGAACGCAGGTTCTCATAAGTGTATTTCTTGAAATTATGTCATTATTACGGCCCCCAAGAAATGTTGTTTTATAATAAATTATATGTATATTATCATCCTATTATAATACTAATATGTGGATCTGATAAGTAATAGAGTTGTATTTTATTTGAATTTGACGAGTTATAACAGTTCCTTAATTAGTGTTTCAGAAAAAGTAAGCACCAAACAACTTGATTATGTTTGCATAATTAAATACTTTAGATTGCTTAAGCTAAGGAACTATTATAATGGGGGAAAAATCCCTCTACTTCGATTGTTATTGGGTGGAATTAAACGCAAACCACATGGGGATTACAACTTCTTCCTCAGAAGAGTAAAATGGTCATTATACGACTAAGCCTCCATAAGTATTTAATTATGCAAACACAATCAAGTTGTTTGCTACTTGCCTTTTTTGAAACAATGACTAAGAAAATGTTATAATGGAAAAAAAAGGTGACTTCTTTTTTTTTTTTTGCTTCGAGGGTTACTTCACGAGGTGTCTGGGCTAACTTTCGCGCACATCGACTAATCCCTGCTCGCGGTGTGTGTCTCTCGCTGGTTAAGAATTATTTTAGCAACCGCCCTCTACTTTAGATATTATTGGGTGGAGTTAAACACAAACCACAAAGGGGCTACATCTTCTTCTTTCATAAGGGTAAAATGGTCATTGTACGACTAAGCCTCAGTTTCAGCTCATAACAAAATGACAAAAAAATCTACACTCTAAAATTGATGAAAGATGTTAGACTAATTTATAATCTATGTTGTAGTTACAACTAAAAAAGTGCCTTGCGGAATAGTTGCCACTAATTTTTTGGTGAAATAATTTATCAAATCTTGTTCTATTAAAATAATAGTTCTAATCAAGAAAATTGTATCATCATGATATAAGTATATAAGGCCTTTTTTTTATTCAAGGGTTATCTCACGCTATGTCCGGTCCAACTTTCGCGCACCTTGACTAATCCCCGCTCTCAGTGCATGGCTGCTACTGCCCAAGCACTTTGGGTAATTTCTATTCGGGAGTAATGTCATATATAATGAGAACATTAAAATTAAGATCAAATTGGTTTCTTGCTCTTTTAAAGCAAATGGGTGATCCTAAAGGTATGAAGTAATCTAGAAACACACACACAAAAAGATGATCGAAAGTCATGAAAATAAATCAACAATTAAACAACAATTTAAATATTTCATTTAAATAAAAACAGAAGAAACAGAGAGGGTTCAAATTACACCTAATGTAAAATAAAGAAGTTTTACACCCACCCATAACTTTCTTTCAATTTCATAATTCATCAATCTAACTGTTTAATTAGTTAATTTTAATATCCCAAAGATGCGTGCAAAAAAATTAAATTAATTAGAGATACATAAGTCCCTCATCATACTCATGTTACACACTGAATTACGAATCTTACAAAAATTAACTAAAAGTAAATATATTGATTATATGGTTATAAATATTGGATTGATTGATTGATTTGAAACTTTGCATGCATGATAAGCATAATAAAAATGACTTATCTGATGGTATAGTTGATAAATTATGAATCTAAGAAAAAATTATGAATATGTATAAAACTTCTTAATCTTACTCCAGTGTAACTTGAACCTTCTCCAAAACATAATGCATTTTTTTTATCTTTTAAATGCAAGCAATTTAAACCCCACACCAGTAAGGCAAAATAACAACAAAAGACAACAACTTGCAACAAGATTCAGACTACACCTTCACACCCAAAATTAGGGAATGATTGATGAATCTGCCTATAACAAAGAGGGCAAGAGAATTAAGATAATGAAAATCATAAGCAGTTAACTAAAAGGTATATTGTTAATATGAGTAAGGTAAGAGATGATTTTTTGTGCAAAAGGTGAGGTTTTGAAATCGCGAGAGTGCTGGTTGAAACCCGAACGCCATCCTATTTATGAAACGATAGTCTCGGAGTAATGTTGAGATGATGAAAAGCCAAGTGCGAGATAGTCCATTTGGAATATGTTATGCTTATTTTATGTGAAAAAAAACAAGAAGTAAAAATATAATTCTTGGAATCACTTCAATCTTTCGATTAATCCAGAATCCAATAAAATTGTGATTTGAGACTACACGTGATTTGGGTTTTAGTGTTTCAATTGTAATGAACATGAGAAAAACTAAGAATTACAATTCCTATAGAAAGAGCATAATTGACTATGCCCAATATATAGGATTCACACACCGCATTAAAAAAAATTAGAAAAATGGATAAAGCATAGTAATTGTGAAATTTCATACCACTTGGGTTCAATTCCGTCCAATAGGGTCTAATTCGAGAACTAAACGGATGAATTTTTTCATGAAATTTGATAAAAAAAAATGATCTCTATAATGAATAGATCATGTCCACAAAATTTCATTAAGAAATTTAAACTAGAAGTGGATGTAATAAAAATTTGATGCAACTGTTCATTTTTGACCATTCAAATTTTAGATCATCATCTCACCAATTTCTAGATTGAATGTTCAGATGAAATTTTGAAGAGATGATTTAATCATCATAGAGATCATCTCTACCAAGTTTGATAAAAAATATCATCCGTTTAGTTCTCAAACTAGACCCCCTTGGACGGAATTGTATCGAAAGGTAATGGAGATAAGCCAATCCCACTAGTTATCTTAATACAAGTAAAGTTGTTATAGAATTCTTGTTTTGTCATTGCTTTGTTAAAAACAAAAAAGAATTGTTGTTTTGTCAAATATCATATCACGATTAACAGTATATAAAAGTGTAACAACCATGAAAAACTAAGGTAGCGTTTGATAAAAAAAAAACTAAAATTTGAAATTAAAACTAAAACTAAAAAATTTGTTTTTTTTTTATAAAACCTCTAACTTCCTTAGATGGTTAGAGCAATAGCATTAAAAAAAAAAGACGAATACAAAGGGTGGAAGATGACAAAAAGCCCATCTTCGAAGCTATATCTCAAAAAATAAGCCAAAAAGAAAAAGAGCAATTAATTTATGGAATGTCCTAGCACAGTCCATGGAGTAATTCCTTAAGGGGTGACCTCTACAAATTGCCAATCTAGTACAAGTATGAGATAAGCTAAACACAGAGTTCATAGAACCATTATAAAAAAAATCTATTAACAAAAAAATCACTACATATGAAGAACACAGTCTAGTAGTCCATTTAGGAGGTGAAGCAGCTAGCAGCAAGCCAATTAAACATTGAACCTGTAGTTTGGTTGAGAGGCATAATCATGGTTGATCAAATGAGAAAGGGATGAAAGATAAGAACTCCACCATTTAAGACTATGGAAGTTGATGCCAAGCTTTGAAAGTTTGTCAGCCACAGCATTTCCTTTTCTGAATATGTGACTGATCTGAACCTGCATATTTCCCATTTTGGCCTTACAGTTCTACCATCTTCTAAGCAGATGCCAAGGAGGCTCATATCGAAGATTTTTTACACATTGAATGACAGCTTATGAGTCTAACTCAAACCAAATTTGGAGCTAATTTTTGTTCCATGCTATATCAATAGCTTGTATAAAAGCCATTAACTCATACACAAAAGCTATTTTGATGCCTGTGTTTTGACAGAAGCACCCTTTGGAAAATCCCCTGAAGTTTCTGAAAATGCCACCAATAGTTGACACACCGGGACAGCCAAGTGCCATGCCATCAGTATTACATTTGATCCAATTCAAATGAAGAGGTAACCAGAATACCTCAATGATTTTAGGACTTCTTCTATGAACTTCGGTGATGTTCAGATTCTTCAGGATATTAAGCTCATTTTGACAATTGTTCATATGGCTAGGAATCATTTTGGAAATTTACAGCAACCACCCTTTGATGTAATGAAGGGTTCTGGAGGGAACAGGTCTAATATTGTGAAAATTCAATTTATTCCTAGAGTCCCAAATAGTGTACAGACAAATGAGGCAGCAAGTAATAAAAAGGTTCTTGATTTGAGAGCTGTAAGCAACTTTCCTAACAAAACTCCAACGATTATGGATAGAATTTGGCATAGGAGCTTGAATATTGAAAGCATTCCAAATCCAATACCAAAGGAAACAGGCAAAATGACAATGGATGAAAACATGATCAACATTTTCCTCATTTCTTTTGCAGAAATCACACCTGGAAGTAAAAGAGAAACCCCTTTTCTTTAAGTTATCTTAGGTAGAGCACTTATTGAGAATAATTCTCCACATAGTGGCAGAAATTCTAGGAGAGATATGAGAATGCCATAGCTGTTTAGACCAATCAACTTTGCGTATGGGGGAGAAAAAGAAATTAGCATCTTTAAAAGTGAGTTGACAATCATTGGAGTCAAGCCAAATCAAAGAATCATTTTGAGAGGTATTGCTAGGGAGATTAATGCTGGTGATGATGCTGGAGTGCATGAGAAATTAATGTCTAAACTAGGAAGGGATACACCAATTACTGTGAACACCTCATTTTGCGACTTTCGCAAGAGTCCCGATTTTTAAGAAATGAACACACATCATGCACGAGCATTCCTAGATGCACACATACTATGTACATGTGATACAGGTCAAAGAAGGAAGCCAAAAAGACACTAGGATGAGAAGTTACGAGAATTACCATAAACTACCGAAATCGAAAACCGTCAAAACTCCTAGAAACTTGTGAAAGGAGATTTATCCATCTCTGATCATCCTCAAACTTTGAGGGTTGTTATACATTACCATAAGGAGTATCATACTCGAAAATCAACTCTATCCAACGGCCGGATCTCCGAAGGTTCAAAAAACCGGGAGTTTACTTTGGGTAATCAAATGGAGGCCTTCCCGAAATCAAAATGAGATCCAATTTGGTCAATATATAGGTCTTGTTGTGGGTAAGAACATGGATAAATTCAGCTTTATCGGACATGGGATGGTCAAGAATTAATTCATTTATCAGGCAATTCTAGTTGAAATATCCTTCGTAGGAATTAGAGTAAATGGAGGCCTTCCCGAATTCTGATCGATCTCAAATTTGGATAAAAGATAGAAAACATTTGGAGGAAAAACATATCCAAAATTAAGGAGAATCCAACGGCTAGAAGTTCACTTGTCGTATAATAAGTGACCTTATCTACAACAAGTACCTTTCTTACGCGGGAACAAACTCTTTGTATTAATCCGAGGAGAGCGAGCCTTTCCCAAACTCCGATCATCTTCAAATTTTTACAGGGTCTATAAGACTAGGGGTGTTAATGGATTGGATACGGACCAGATACTATACTATCCATTATCCGTATCCCTTTTTAAATTTACTATCTAAATCCTTATCCGTATCCTTTCGGATAATATATTAAACTATTCTTATTTTTATCCCATCGGATATCTCGGATTCGGATAATATCCCTTTCTATTTTTCTATATATAGCTCAATCTTAAAAATATATTTGACTACATAACCTTTCAATTAAAATGATCCAATAAGATTTAAGTTAAAATTATAAAATAACCACACAGATTAAGATGGCAAATCAAGGTTGAAAATTATTACGATTTTTGAAAATGGGGTAAAAAGTCTTGTGTGACAATGTTTTTCACAAAAAATCAGGCGAATAATATTTTTTTGAAAATAAGGGCCTAATTTTTATTATTTTTCTAAAATAAGTGCCTATTTATTAATTTTGTTTAAAAATGAGGGCTTTGACCAAAATTGTATTTTGAGCAAAACTTTACTTTGTACAAAATTGTGTTTTATGCAAACTTAACTTTGCAATTCAAAACATTTAATGCAAATTTGTTTTGCATGATGTGTTTATAATTTTTTAACAAGTATATTCTTATGTTTCACTCATAAAACTCTAAAACAACGTCAAATAAACCCAAATACGTAGTAATGTTTTAGAAAACAAAAAGTGTAAACTTAACTTTGCAAAATCCCGAAACTATTATCATGTGTATTTTATTAATAAATGAGTTTTAAATGTGTAATTTGTTGAAATTATTCTAAAGCATTGTCAATTATGAATGACAACGGGGCGGTTTCGGGACGGTTTTACTTAAATCCGAAACCGAACCGCATTATTTTGTCCCGAATAGAAACCGCACTGAAACCACCACAGTTTTTTTTTTGAAACCAAAATCATCCCGAATTTATTTACGGTAAACCGAATCCAAACTGCCCTGCCCCGAATATACGGATTACGGGTTGGTCGCCCCGCCCTGCCCCAAACCAAATAACCAGTATTTAAAAAAAAATGGACAACAACAATTTCAAACAAAAGTAGCAATGTAGCATTCTTCAAAATATCGACACAAATTAAACATTACACAAGCAAGATTTTTATATTACAAAATCTAGTAGCCAAGCCTATTATTGCCTGAATAGAGCTACCTCTTGCCCCTCAATCAGAAGTAATGGCCTCTCGGTCCCTCTCATCTCATCAAGAATGCAAAAAGTAAATCTCATCACCTATCACAATCTTAATCTTAATCTAATTTGAAAAGAGCGGAGAAGGGTCAAGAGTTTAAAATCTACGGATTTAACTCCAAAATAAATAAATTTGATCTAACTTAAATATTTCCCAATTCATCATCATGGCTTAAAACAAAAGAACAAATTAAATCTTAATAGACTCTTAATAGAAAATAGAAATATATATATTTTTTATATAAAATAATATTTTTATATTATATATATATATATATATATATTCGGGGTGGTTCGGGATGGTTTTTACTTTTTATAAAGAAAAAACCGAAACCGAACCTGTGACAATTTTTTAAAAAAAACCCGAAACCGAACCCGTCTAAAAAAACCCACCCCGAAACCGAACGAATCAGATCGGTTCGGTAACCCGGCGGGTTGGTTTTTTTTGCCATCCCTATTGTCAATTAAAACACTTATTTATAATGTTATGCTAAAAAAACATGTAGTGTAAATTTAATTTTGCACGACTCCATAAAAAATACAATTTAAAAATTTATTGCAATGTTAACTTTGCACTCCGTTTGGAGTTTGGTCAAATATAGGTCCTGGATTTACAAAAATATTATTCGTTGTTTTTTTTTTCAGAAAACTCTTTAAAATAAACCCCATTTTTCAATATCCTGTTACAATTTTAAATTTGTTATGGTCTCGAACCTTTCATGCTAACAAATCATATATGTTGTAAATAATCTTTCTCTTTCTTTTCCTTTTTTATAGGTTTTTTTTTCCCTTTTTTGGTTAGTTAATGTTTGTTTTGGTAAATTGGGCTAGCTTGTGCACACTAAATTAAATTTTTACTAATTTTTTTTTTAAATAGGAAGAGAAATATATAATATATACTAAATTATAGCAGATATGAATATCCGCTAAATCGGATATTCGCAAATATGGATAATCCACCTCGGATACGGATTATCCAAGTCGAATACTATTATTATCCATATCCATTTTCTCAGATATTTATAAACACTATCCAAGTCCTTTTTTTCGAATATCCATTTGGTTAAATATCCACAAAATACGGATTCGAATTTGGAACGGATTCGGATTTTCGAATATCCATTTACACCCCTATATAAGACTTCTATTTTCAATACATATCCAAAAATCAGTATCATCCAATGGTTAGAACTTTATTTGTCGTACAATAAGTGACATTATTTACAACAAGTACCTTTCCTACGCGAAAATAAACTCTTCGAACCAATCAGAGTAAAAGGAGTCCTTCCCGAACTTCGATCAACCTCAAATTTTGACACGATATAGAATACTTTTATGCCCAACACATATCCAAAAATAAGCATGATCCAACGGTGGGAAGGCTTCGCGATAAGCTCCAAGAGTCCTAGTTGCAATCTCTTTTCTTGCTCTCCAACCATTTTTCAACTATAAATAGACCCCCCCCCCCTCCATTAATATTTTTCATCAACAATCAAGAAAATTTTGTGGTACACACCAAGAGACCCTTATTCTCTCCCTCCAACGGGGCTCATGTATAATTTTCTCTTTCCACTTTTATGTATTCGTCAGTTTTATAATTCATATTCTTGTCTGCATAATTACTATCACTTGATAGCTTTTCAAAACCCTTTTTCAAATTATTTTTTTCAAAACTAAAGGCGTATAACAAACCCTAATGCAATTCCAAAATAGTATTATTACTTTCTTATTTTTCCAAAATCCCAGATTAGTAGTATTTTTATACAAAGGAATCGATAGTCGCTATATATCCAATCTAACTCATAGATTGCGGTGAATATATGAGAAATACTCAATTATGAGAGCACTAGTGCCATCTATACCGGTTTAATCAATAAATTATGGTACACGATCGGTCAACTCACCTCATATCATATCGAATATAAGATCTCACATCGAATCAGTTTTCGAAAAGCCCAATGCTTTACAAAATCACTTGTTTCATTGCATTTACTATTATCAAACTCTTTTTTTTAAATCACACACACACACACTTATTTTCAAAATCATGGGCGAATTAGGAAACACGACGTTTTTATTTCATCCCTAAAATTCTGGTTTCTAAGGCAAGCACGAAAAGCTGTAAAGTAATAGAAATAGCATGCAAGAGCTGAATTATAACACGCGCATATCCTACTTAAGATACCGAAAGGGAGAATTGGGTGCCTAACACCTTCCCAATTCGTAACTTAATCTCCGAACCTTCGAATCAACTAGTTTCGTATACATTGTGTATAAGAGGATATTTAGTCCATAAATACATCTCTTTTACACAAACCTTTTGTTTGTTTAGTAAAACAAACTGGCAACTCTTATTCTTTTCAAAAACCGATTTTCAAAACAACACGGAATCGCTGTCCACGAGGACTCAGGTGTCGAGAATGCGGGTTCTTACAATTACCTTGGTGGATGAGATTAGTAACTGAATTAATCATATGCAATAAGGAAGGAGGGCATTCTATGGGACAGAGATCCATCCACAAACCATGCCAAATGTTTGTGTTATTGCCATTACCAATGACCCATCTACCATGGTGATAAATAGTGGAGAAAGCAAACTTGTAACCACCCCAAATAGAAGAGACTTTGTTGAAAGTGGTAGTTGTGGAGTGAATGGTGTGATACATGTTTTTAACAAACTGACTCTATTGAGAATTGTGTTGTGACATTCCCCACATTTGCACAAGGAGAACTGCATTGTTCAAAGAGGATATGCTTTTGATGCCAAGCCCACCAGCTGATTTAAACACACAAGCATTGGACCAAGCAACTGTGACCAATTTCTGTTTCAAAATATCACAAGTCCAGAGGAAGTTTCTCATCCATCTTTGCAATTGATAAAGAAGAAGAGCATGCCAGTTATAAGACATAAAAGAATGGAGGAGCATTAGGCAAATGACAGCTTTAATCAACTCACATTTATCAGAAAATAAAAGAATTTTCCCCTACCACCCTTCTAATTTAGTATGAATTTTATCAACCACATATTACATGTGAACCCTCTTTGGTTTGCCTTTAAAGATAGGCACACCCAGGTAGTTGAAAGGGGTAGATCCTTCAGTCATTCCAAGAGTGGAAGTAATCTTAATTTTCCTGTGTGAAGCTCCTTTCCCCAAGTAGACTTTGTTTTTGGTGAAATTCATAACTTGCCCAGAAGCATTGCCATAGTCATTAAGAATTTTAAGCACCATTTTAAAAGTCCTCTTGTTCCCTCGACAGAATAACATGACATCATCAGCATAAAGGGTGTGTGAGGGCTCATGTGTTTGTAGTAATGGTAAGAGAACTGCTCAAAACTTCTTCAGCTAAACAAAAGAGAATGGGGCTGAGAAGGTCACCTTGCCTGACCCCTCTCTTGCATTTAAAGTATCCACAAGGGGTCCCATTAATGAGAATAGACATACTTGCTGATTGTAAGATGGTGTGAATCCAGCCTACGAAGTGTGATTGAACCCAAAAGCATGGGGCTGAAAAAATTGTTTGTTTAGTTCTGAAAACAGTATTTGAAAAAATGTTGTTTGTTCAAATATAATATATCTGAAAACTAAATTATTTTTTTTAATATGAGAATTTGCTCTTATTAGTTTATTTGAATCATATGATTCTAAAATGTAAGAGGGTAAAATAGATATTTTACACTCTTTAAAATATAGTTTTCAGTTTTAAATGGTGAATTTACCACTTAAAATTTTTGATGAAAATTTTTAGTTTTAAGTGGACACTTAATTTTTTTGGTTAGTAAACAATTTTGAAACCACTTAAATCTGAAAACTTTAAGTTTTCAACCTTAAGTGGTGCAAACAAGCAACCCCTAAATGTAAACTTTTAATCCCACAATACAATCAACCCAAAAAAGAAAAAAAAAACATTCTTTTTGTTTCATTCACACATTCAATCAAACATCATAGAGGTGTTGTAAATGCAATTAAGGACGAAATCATAAATTAATCTTAAGGGGGCAATTTTTTTTTATTTTTTACTCCAAGTACGTAAACCATACTAACAAATTTGAACTTCGATAGTTTGATGGGGTACATGAAGGTATACTAAAATGTGAAGTGAGAATATGAAGGTACCCGAATATGATTTACCTAGACTATTAAATAAAGTAGACAACAATAATAAGGAGGGCATAATCCACAAATTAAAAGAAAAAAAATAAGAGCATAAGCAAATCATCAAAGTTCATTGAGAAGACAAAAGTAGTACTTTTCAAGCCTCTTTCAATTGTAATACTACTTTCGTGATAATCTTTAGATTAGGCAAAAGAGAGAGGAAAAGATACCAAGTGCAAAAAATTGAAGACACGTGGAAGAGAGAGAAATAAGAGAATGAAGAGAAAAACGAATGTGCCGGCGGGGAGAGAGTCAGCAAAAAAAAATTAATAAGTTGAAATTAAATCTCAATATTAATATTTGATAATTCATGAATTTAAATTTTGTATTAAAACAAATAATTTTATTTATGGTAATTTTTTTATTATTAAAGTCCATCCAATGCCTTCTTAAAAAAAATAAAAAATAAAAAAAATAAAACAAAGGTGCTAATTATAGTATTTGGACCCTATTTCATAAATATTTTACTTTTAACATTGACTACTATGCCAACTTTTCTTAGTTTTAAACATATTTTTTTAAATTACATATTATAATGAGTTGTACTTTTACAAAATACAATCAAAATATAATTCATATGATACATTCAATAAAAATAAGTGATACGAATCGTAAGTAAAAAAAATATTTTTTTAATATTAAATATAAGTTAAAAAAATCTAAAAATTTCGTGGTTTACATTAGTCACCCATGTAATATACTCAATAAAAATAAATAATAAAAATTATAATTAAAAAAATATTTTTTTAATATCAAATATGAATAAAAATATTTCAAAATTTCAAGAACGACATTTATCTCCGGCGTCCGCCCTCAATGGCTTTATGTGCACATCATGAATTTTTCAGTGGGCTTTTAAAGTTCATTTGATTTAGAGGAGAGGGGTTGGCCCAGTGGTAAGCAACCTCCACCCTTGCCTTAAGGTCAAGGGTTCGACTCATTGGGTGGGAGGGGAGGGTTTTTCTTTATTTGTAGGATGTAGGATTAAGGGAAAGACTAAGACCTCCCTTAATTTTACAAAAAAAAAAAAAAAAAAAAAGTTCATTTGATTTAACAATTCGGTGTGCTAGAAAAAACTGTCAACCGCACCAAAGTACCTCGGTTCTTACAATTTCAGACCGCAGACCGAACCGATTAGCAAAAAAACCGATTATTTCTGAGTCTGTTTGGACCGGTTCGGTTGGTTTTTTTCAGTCCGTGGATTTTCCTGAACAACCCTAGTAATAGTAAAGATTGAAAAATTGTGAATCGAAAGAAACTTGGAAATTGAACAACGATACATACACATTGGAAGAAGAGAAAGAGAAATTCCCCAGACCCACTTTAAAAATTCAAACTTGGAATTGAATTAATATCACTTTTCAATTCAATTCAGTTCAATTTAATTCAATCTCTCTTTTTTCTGTAAATGGCATTAGTGCACAGCGCCAAGCTCCACCTCAGATTTCCGGAGGTTTTCTTGCCCCCTTTTTCCACAGGTTGTCTCTCTAATCCTTCTGGGTATCCCTTGAATTTCTATTCAGTCGATTAGCATTCTTCAGTTCAGACTTCAGATCAATGTGGAAATTTTATTTCTTAAAGACTTTTTCTTGATAGTTAATTTCCTTGTACGTGTTTGGTTTGAGTTTTTGTTCGTTCTTGAAATATAAAATAGTAATTTTATATGGAAAGTTTGAGTTTTATTGACTTATGATTCAACCTCTTATTATGAATTATAAGTAATTTCTAGTGTGAATTTATCGGATTACAAGAACGAATCAAAACTCGAACCAAATGAGCTTATTGGATAGAAAGGCCAATGTGATGGATGATTAACCTAATTTTTTGTGTTTAAATTCTTCAGTTCAGACTCCAGTTCAGTGTGAGAATTGATTTCTTAAAAGACTTATTCTTGATAGTTAATTCCCTTTTATATGGTTGTACCTCAAAATTCTGCCTTCGAGGAGGAGCAATTTTTTTCCCCTCAGGTGCTTGGTTCGAGTTTTGTTCGTTTTGAAACCCAAATAGTAATTTCACATGAAAAGTTTGAGTTTCATCAACTTATGATTCAACTACTTGTCATGAACAATAAGAAATTTCTAGTGTGAAATTACCATTTTAGGAGTCCAAGAACTAACCAAAATGAGCGTTTTTTGGATAGAAAGATCAATGTGACGGATGGTTAACCTAAATTTTTAGATTGTGTTTAAATTTCAGACTTTAGATCAATGTGAAAATTGATTTCTTAAAAGACTTCTTCTTGATAGTTAATTCCCTTTTCTGTGTTTGTACCTCAAAATTCTGCTTTGAGGAGGAGCAATTTTTTCCCTTAGGTGCTTGGTTTGAGTTTTGTTCGTTTTGAAACCCAAAATAGTAATTTCACATGGAAAGTTTGAGTTTCATTGACTTACGATTCAGCCTCTTGTCATGAATTATAAGAAATTTCTAGTTTGAATTTATCATTTTAGGAGTCCAAGAATGAACCAAAACTCAAACCAAAATGAGCGCATTATTGGTAGAAAAGCTAATGTCATGGATGGTTAACCAATTTTTTAAGTTGTGTTTAAATTCTTCAGTTCAGACTTCAGATCAGTGTGAAAATTGATTTCTTAAAAGACTTCTTCTCAGTACTTAATTTCCCCTTTCTGCATTTGTACCTCAAAATTCTCCCATTGAGGAAGCCCATTTTTTCCCCCAAGTGCTTGTTTGGTTCGAGTTTTTGTCCGTTCATGAAACCCAAAATAGTAACAGTTTGAGTTTCATTGACTTATGATTCAACCTCTTATCATGAACTACAAGAAATTTCTAGTGTGAATTTACCATTTTAGGATTCCAAGAACTAACCAAAACTCGAACCAAATGAGCAGTTGTTGGATAGAAAGGCCAATGTGATGGATGGTTAACCTAATTTTTTAAATTGTGTTTAAGAGGATTGTTTTGTTATTATAACTTGCTTTTCTCTAGAAGAATTCAATCAATCGAGCTTTAATTTCTTCACAATTTTGTTTAAGGGCAATTTTGTTAGGGCTCTTGTAACTTTGTTCGTTACAATCTCTCTTTCTCTAATTTCTTTCTTCTTTAGTTTTCTGATTAGTTTCTTAGGTTTTCAGGAGCAGCCATGTTTCTTTCTTAGCGTGCAAAAGAGCTGCCAATCAATGGTGTAATACAGCTTACTGTTTTCTTGGATCAAATGCGACTCCGTTCAAGTGCGAATTTTCTCTTTTTTGGGCCTTCTTGTTACTATGTTTATTCTACTGATATGCTTGGTGTGTGTATGGAAATTATTTTAGAAAATAAAATCAAAGAGGATTCAAACCAATGACCTAAGGTATTGAACTTAAAATATACCCCTTGACCAAACACTATGACTTGCCCAGGCCCTTAAAAAGTGTTTTAAAAGTCTATATAATATCAGGAATTACCAGCTATAATATTGTACACGCATCAAGTGTGCAAGGAATTCTAGTTTTGTTTAATTTGAAACTCATGAACTGCTGCTTTATTTAATCAATTATGTGCTTCACTTAGGTCTTAGGGTGTGTTTGATTGGCAAAGTTTTCCATTGAAAACTTGGCAAAAGATTGAAAAATGTGTACTTCTCCATCTTTTGGTGGTGTTTGATTGCCTAATTTTCTAGGCAATTCTAATTCCGTATAGTTCCGTGGTACAAGTGCATGATGCATAAAAGTAGGATCTTTGATTCTTAGCCTCCCCCAAGGAAAATAAGTTCTAGCTAAGGTGGAAAAGAGCTTAAAGGCCGAAAAGTTCAGTTCTAGGTAAAAATGTGAGTAATCAAACACCAAAATTGGAAAATGTGTCATAATATTTGCATGGAATAAGTACATATTTACCATCTAGAAGGTAAACAATACGACCAAACACCTGAAAATGCTTTTCCATAGAATTAAATTGCCTAGAATTTAAACATTTTCTACCATAATTTCATGCTTACTATCGAACATACCCCTATATCAAGAGTTGTCAAGGCTCGCAAGCTACAACAAGAAGCCTACCATCACTTCTCGCGAGATCCAGACCGCTGTTAGGCTTGTTCTTCCTGGAGAATTGGCTAAGCACACTGTTTCTGAAGGAACCAAAGCTGTCACCAAGTTCACTAGTTCTTAAATCTTAGGATTTTATTTTGAAACTTTTATGTTTGTTTTGGTCAGGGCGATTTCTTGTTGTTCATGGTTGATGTTAGTGTTGTCAGATGTAAAGGTTAGCCTCATTAATCAGGTTCTCGGTAATTTGTCGACAGTTACTCTTTGTTAATGAAATTTGTGTTCGTAACCAATTGCAATTGCTTTTGAATTCAAAGTTTCAGTATCTAATAAAAAAAAACACTAATGCCAGTAATGGCATTCCTCACAATTTAGTCAGTTATGTGAGACTTGAACGCACACACAAACACACATTTGTGGTTCTTTGGAGTGGCTCAATTGAAAATCAATGATATTTCAAATTAGAGCTGGAACTATGTTTACGGTGTAATCTCTTGCAGCCAGTGACCCTTTTCTTTTCCTTTCTAAGCCAGCATTTCAGAAGCCATTACAAATGTTATAACCTCTTCTTTGTGTGATTTTTCAGATTGATACATAGGAAATCAATATGCCTGGTGAAAAGTCATTGCATATAAACAACGGTACAGACGAATTACACACCAAAAAACGCAAACGAAAGCCCAAAATTCACGGAGACGCTTTTATTGGTTCAACCTTGTCAAAGGAATTTGAAAGCAAAGGCAGAAGGAAGAATGATTCCAGAAGAAACAAGTCCTCAAGCAACAAGTCTTCCTTTAGATGCTCTACCGGTGAAACACTGTCCTCAATTAGCCCCGTCGAAAATGTCAAATCTCGGAAGTTAAAACGAAAGGGAAAGCGAAAGAGGTCAAAGGATAGTTCTGCTGAGACTGATGAAGCTTCCGCTTGCAAAGGAGGGCAAGGAACCTGATGATAAAAATGAAGTTTGAGCAGAACCTTATTGATGCTTACTCAGGGGAAGGTTGGAAGGGTCAAAGGTAACGGGGAAAAAAAATTCCTTCCTTTCCTCTGCCCTCCTCTGTGTACTTTATTTTAGCTTTGCACTTCGCAGCATTGTTTGAGTCCTTGCCCGGCGACTTCACTGAAATTCTAATGTTGACTCGAAATTCGGTAAGGGTTGCCAGCGGGGACAAATATATTATAGTAATAAAATGATTAAGGAATTTTAGGTATTTGAAAGAACTGATGGTGCATAGTTTTGTGGGGAAAAATTGGACTTTTTTTCGTTTCCAAAAAAAAATATTAATCAAGCCCCCACTAGATTTGAATCCTGCTCCTGCCATTGTGTATGTGATAACTAATTCTTCCTAGTAAGAGGACTTTTAGGGGAGGGAAGAAGAAGCAAAACTGTGAGGGCTCAGGCTTAAAGTGGACAAAATCTTATTGGGCTGGATGGGGACATAAACCCCTCACCCGCACACACAAACATTATTTTCTATTATTTGCATTGTAACTTAATTTGAGGTGAAAAATAAAAGAGGATGATATAAAATATATTTTTGGGCCTTTTGCATCAACAACTCTAAAGGTCTAAAGGATTCTTTTGTTTTCGCTTCTCTGGAGTGTATATAGAATTATAGATGCACAATAACTTATGTTATAGATGCAATAAAATGTTTTGAAGGAAACTTTCTTGTTGATGGGAAAGTTTTTTCCTATTGTAAGTTATTATGACATCTGTGGTACTCATTATCAACTTTTTCTCTGAACATTGTTTCCCTCAGTCGAGAAAAGATTAGGCCAGAAAAAGAACTACAAAGAGCTATGAAACAGATACTGAAATGCAAGCTTGGAATCCGTGATGCCATACGTCAGTTGGATTCACTTAGCTCTGAAGGATGCATTGAAGACTCTGCAATTGCTCCTGATGGTTCTGTATATCACGAACATGTAAGCATGAAAACATCACATATGAACAAGTATCTTTCTTATTATATACATTTAAAGGTTTTTCATTGTATTTATTTTCTAGGTGGAAAAGATGTACCTTTTCCATGCAATGATGATTGCCCACCTTTTTACCAAGAAAGAACATTTTTGCCTTTGAGCTCTTTTCCACGTATTCTAGAATTCATTTTCATCAAAGGAGTGTAAGAATTAGAGTTCCTTGAATTATGCATCATTTACTTGTACCTTGGAATTTCCTAGAAAATTAGGCAATCGAACACTACAAAAAGATGGAAAAGTACATATTTTCCAATTTTTCATGGAACACTTTGCCAACTAAACACACTCTAAGGTTAACTAAAAGAGCTCTTGATCTTGACCAATACCACTTGCTCCGTCTCTATTCTCTTTCCCGTTGTATATTTTTTTTTTTTTGATAAGAAACAAGATTCCATTCATAATAAAGATTAAAAGTACAAATATAGAGGGGACAAGGAGTCCACCAACCAAACATATAACCCACAAAAAGAAAATAAAAGAAATATAATCCTGCCAAAACCCATAGCCAGCAATGCACCCTTAGAACAGAACCCAAATATAATACAATGGAAGACTATTCAAGAATCCAAGCTCTCCAATTGTTCTTGATGTCTTCCACTCTATAATTTTTGAAAGGCTTGGTGTTGGAAGCCCACAACGAAGCCATGAATTTGACTCTTTCCCACAGCCACTCCTTTTCTTCTATCTTTCCTTCAAAAATTCTATAATTCCTCTCCATCCATAATAGCCAAAAGGAAGCGAATTTGACACATCTCCATAGCTCCCTGCCCTTAGATTTGTCTCTATAGCTATTGATTTCCAACATAAGAAGACTCGCGCCATCTTTGGGAATGGCCCAACTAAACCCAAATTCTGCACAAGCTTTGTTCCATATGAAATATGAATAAGGGCAATGTAACAACAAGTGGTTCAAAGATTATGCATCGCTCTTGCACAGTACACACCAAGATGGGGAGAGGCAACAATTAGGTCTTCTCTTTTGCAATAGATCATAGGTATTAACCCTCTCGTGAGCAACTAACCAAGAGAACACCTTCACTTTTGTGGGAATACCAGCTGCCCAAATGACTTTTGAAGGAGCAAATTGTGGATGCGTTGGAGAATCGATAAGAGATTTGTAAAAAGAAGAGCAAGAGAAACCCTCCCCTTTCAACAACCATCGCCTATAGTCCATAATACTCCCTGGAGACAATCTAACACCCTCAATGACTCTCAACAAAGAAAGATACTCCTCCAACTCTCTCTCATTCAAGTTTCTGGAAAAAGATAAATTCCAAGACACAATACAGTTCGAATTTAAAGAGGCTAAAGAAGCAATGGAATCTCCTTTGTTCATGGAGAGTCTATACAAACGCAAAAACAAAGAATCAAAGGTTGTCTCACCCCTCCATTTATCCTCCCAAAATCTAACTGTGGAACCCCCACCCACTTCAAGTTTTGTGTGCTCCAAGAATGATTCAAGACCATGAGAAATATATTTCCAAGGGTTTCTATAAGTCCCACTACTCACAACTTTGGAGTCCCATCCATTGTCGCTTAATCCATATTTGCTTCTAATGATGGAATACCATAGGGAATTTTGACTACGGGGGAATCTCCACAACCATTTTCCCAACAAAGCTTTATTTCGATTCACCAAATTACCAATGCCCAACCCCCCTTTATTTTTTGCTTTAGACACTATATCCCAATTTATTAAATGATCTTTTCTATTATTATCGCACCCATCCCACAGGAAGTTTCTCATTCTTTTTTCCAAAACATTTTTAACCTACATAGGAATACGAAAAATGGACAAAAAATAAGTTGGAAGGCTTGCTAGAACAGATTCAATCAAGATAAGTCTCCCACCTCTTGACAAGCAACCACCTTTCCATCCATCAAGTTTCTTCTTAACTTTTTCCAACACCGGATTCCAAAATTCCAAAGAATTTGAATTACCTCCAAGAGGCAACCCCAAGTACTTTAATGGCCAATTCTCAATCTCACAACCTGATCTAGTAGCCCACTCCTCTAACTTCTCCACCTCCATGTTAACACCGGCAAGTTTACTCTTAGTCAAATTTAGTTGCAATCCTGATATTGAGCAGAAAACCGATAACAACTTCACCAAATTGTTAAATTTGCGTTCATCACCCGATAAGAAGAAAATCGTGTCGTCTGCAAATTGTAAGTGTGACACTTCCACCATATCCCTCCCAATCCTAAACCCATCAATCACACCTTGTCGACTAGCCTTCTCCACCAATCTACCCAGATAGTCCACAACTAATGTAAACAAAAAAGGAGAGAGTGGATCACCTTGTCTCAATCCCTTTGTTGCCCCAAACTTCCCCCTAGGACGCCCATTTGCCAAAATCGAAAAGTTAACTGAAGACAAACAACCTCTAATCCACCTTCTCCATCTATCTTTAAACCCTTTTCTCTCCAAAACCTCATCCACAAAGTTCCAATTTACACTCTTTTTTTTTCTCTCCCCAGTTATAGTGTATAATTAGATTTAATTTTTAATTCTAGGCAATCCACACATAAATTTGTCTTTTCTTCTTGATCTTCTGAGCAGTAATTCATATCTTTTGTTGCCTGTTACATATAGATATTCTGCGCAAAATGCAAGCTGCGAGAAGCATTCCCTGACAATGATATTATACTCTGTGATGGTACATGCAATTGTGCTTTTCACCAAAAATGTCTAGATCCTCCATTATTGACGCAAGATAGTGAGTTCCCTCAAACTTCTTTCTTTATCTCTTAGCATTCAAAAGAAAAAAGGGATTGTTGAAACATGAAACATTTGCAAAATGGATAATTACGGTGGCAAAAAACCCGACCCAGTGGGGTGGGTTTGGGTTTTTAAAAGTAAAACTTGCTCCGGGTTGGGTTTGTAAAACCGTTTGACCTGCCCCACCCTAAATATAATGCTTTATTCCCTAAATACCCTTATAATACCATATATTTACGATGGGTGGGGACGGGTTGGGGTGGGGTTGGATTTTCAATGTAAAACACGCCTACGGTCGGGTTGGATGTATTTTTAAGCGGGTTGGGTTCAGTTTTGGTCAAACCCGACCTGTTTCCATCCCTAGATAGTTTCCTTTTTCATGAAACTTATATGTTCGTATCTATAATTGTTCAGTTCCTCAAGGAGACGAAGCATGGTTTTGCAAATTTTGCGAGTGTAAGATGGATATATTGGATGCAATGAATGCACACACTGGGACCCACTTCTCCGTGGATAGTAACTGGCAGGTTAATTACACTAGAAGCTCTTTAAGTCCCTCAGGGTGCGTTTGATGAAAAAGTTAAAAATAATTGAAAACTACTGTTTTTTATGATAAGTTGGAAAGGGAGGTTAGCGATTTAGTGAAATACTGAAATGTTCCATTACTTTTTGGGTTTTCATGGAACAAAATTCTTTGGTTGGTGGCTAAGAAAAAAATTCCGTGGAAAATTAAGAAAAAGGTGGAAAAATTCTCACCAAATCCTGTCTTTTTTTTCCCAACTTATCATAAAAATTAGAACTGTTTTCAGTCATTTTTCCAACTTTTTATCAGAAGGACCCTCGTAGTATTATTTTGCACCTAGATTTTCCTAAACTATTTGGTTCAATGGGATCAAAAACAGGATATCTTCAAGGAAGAAGCTGATTTGCCTGATGGTGGGGATGCTTTACTACATCAAGAAGAAGAATGGCCATCAGATGAGTCGGATGATGACGACTATGATCCAGAAAACTTTGATAATAGCTGTAATCAAAGCAGGGCCGAGTCTAAAGATAACGCTTCCGAATCAGAAAGTGCCTCTTCCAGCAGTTTATGCATACTCGAAGGTGACCTATTTTTTGAAGCCGATTCTGATGAGACAACAGATTGTGAAGTTTTAAGTGGTCGAAGACAACGAAGAGCCGTCGACTATAAGAAATTATATGATGTGAGTACAACACTAGATTTCACAACTTCAGATAATCCCTTTTGTCTCAAATTTGGAGTCACTTTTCAACTTCCTCGCATTTTTTAGAAAAACACTAGTTCCAATGTAATCAATGTCAATAGTATTTTTATTAGAAAAAATGGGTTGTAACTTGTTGTAAGTACTTCCACAATTATATGATATCTAATTGAAGGACATCTTACTTTTCCATAACACACGGAGTGCTTCCTCCACAATTTGGTTTAGCCATAAGGATGCTTTTCAATCTTTGTTCATTAAAAGGACATACTACTTTTTTTTAATTGTCAATTATAGCCTTCCCACAATTTTTTGGTTCCTTATTTCAATGGGTGGTCACTAGGCCTCGCCAGTACTGTGCCCACTACCGCCACCCACTGCCAGAGCTCCGATCAGCACTGGAATTCCGGTAGTAGTGGGCAGTTGGTGGTTGTGGTGGGGTGGCAGTGGCAGTGGCTGGCTGGCGATGATTGAACCTTTTTTTTCCCAGAAAAAGGAAAATGGAGAAAGTTTATTTTAGGTAAAGAAAAATGAGTTTCCTATGTCCTTCCTCTGGATATAATTGTGTGGGGAGCCCCTGAAGCCCATTGCCTGTACTTATTAACTATCATGAGATTTAGTCCATTGGTCATGTCCCAAAAAGGAAACATGACTATTAACTTGGGATGCCCCAAAAAGAAAAAAAGAAAAACATGACTGTTAAACACGACAGTTTTAATAATTTGTTGTCTTATCTCACATCCAACTTAATTTCCGCAAACGTTTGTTTTATGAGCATGTTAATTTAGTTCTATTGAAATGTTCTTGTTCTTGAATGAGTATACACATGCATTATAATATTAATTTTCGTTGCTATCAACTGTTTGTCATTTTATGTGGTAGCTTAATTGGTGAAAAATCTGATGATGTAATTTTTTGGCAGCATATCTTGTAGTGAGAATTTTATTGAATCTCATTGAACATTTATATATATACATAATTATCTTTTTTGTACAGGAAATGTTTGGAAAGGATGCTCCTGTAAATGAACAAATTAGTGAAGACGAAGACTGGGGTCCTACTAAGAGGAGAAAGCGTAGAGAGAAGGAGTGTGATGCAGCTAGCACCCTTATGACTCTATGTGAAGAAAGTGAGAAGAAATGCCCAAATGAGAATAATACAGAAGAAGTAAAAGATAGACATCAAGGCCAAAAAACTAAAAGAAATTTTTTTCGAATTCCTTCTCATGCAGTTGAGGTAGCCTCTTAGATTTCATTTGGGAAAAACTAGTACTTTCAATGTTTTAACATGGAGTGAAGAGTGCGTTTGTTAAATAAAAAAAAAAAGTTGGAAAATGAAAACACTACTCATATTGGCGAGTAGTTGGAAAAAGAGATGCCTGATTTGGTGAAATGTTCACCATAAATTCCTTATTTTCCATGGAAATTTTTTCTTAACCCAGTGTTGCCTAATTCATGGAATCCACCTACGCGAATTGGGTGCCCCGACCCAAATGAGACCAAAAATGCCAACCCTAGCAATACCCCATTTTGACTTTCATAGATAGACGAAAAGAAAGATAGATTTATATAGCAAAGATGATAAATAGTATAGGGTGTACGCAACCCAAAATAGCATTCAAGACTTCTAGGTACCATATACAGGTACCCGTACAATCTACCGAAGTGTCCCATGAATTAGGTAACATTGTCTTAACCACCACCCACAGAATTTCCTCCATGGAAAACCCAAAAAGTAATAGAACATTTGATCAATATACTCATTTCTTTTTCCAACTTCACATAAAAAATAGTAGTGTTTTCAACCATTTCCAACTTTTTTATGAAAGGCTTCCGAAATGTTTTAATTGTCACTACTACCCTCAGTAACTTGATAATTTACATTACAAAATGCTTATCCTAGTTTCCCTTTGTATTTTTCACCAGAAGCTTCGTTGTGTGTTTGCTGAGAATGAACTTCCTTCTAAGGCTGTAAGGGACAACCTTTCGGAGCAGTTGGGTCTTGATTCTGAGAAGGTAACCCCCCCCCCCCCCCCCACCCAAGGATTTGTATTATGATCCTCTTGGGCTTTTGCTTGGTTAGAGGAACATTCTGTATCTATCTACTTGTGGGAATATATATATATATATATTATAATAGCCTAGGGGCACACTCTACATGTGTGCAATAGGATACGTAGTAATTCTTCACACTAAAAAGCATTTATTGACATTTGGTCCAGTGGTTAGTAAATGTGCTCTTCATGCTGAAGGTCATGAATTCAAATCCCTCCTTGAGCGTTATTTTATAGTAATTTCCAGCGCAAGAGGGGTAACTTGGTAATTCTGTGGACATACCATACCCCCTTGATGTGTTTAATATATTGTATAGATATCTACACTGCCTCCATCCCAAATTAAGAGTCTACTTTGAATGTCACAGATCTTTAGGGACAATAATTTCAACCCAATCAATGCTTGAGATAAAAACTTTTTTGGTATCATGAGATTTGGTACGTTGATTATGTCCAAGAAAAGTGATATGAATCAGAAGAATTTCAAATATGAAATAGTATTGATAATTTTGTGTGTTACAAAGATTCCCTAGGCCCCAAAGGTGAGTATAAATAGGACACAAACCTAAACCCTAAGATCAAGAACATAGGAAATAAAAGAAGAGGAAATAAATAATTAATGAAAGACTCAATAAATAATAAATCCCTAATAAAATCGACTTCCAAGATAATGAAACCCTAATTTCCAACAGAATCAAACCCATCTCAACTTTGCGTCACAAGTGATATGAAGCAAACGGTTCTTCAATGTTACAAAAATGAGCAAAATGCATGTTTACTTTTTCAATATATTGGCCATTGTTCTCTATTAGAAAAATGTGATAATAAATAACTTCAGTTCACGACTTCTGATTATGCTGAAACTGGTATTTTTCTTAAAATGGGTGAAAGTCTCTCTTATTTGGGGTGGAGGGAGTATAATATTTCACATATCCATTCCCCCAGCTTATGTCACACGTGTTTACTTGATATTTTCAGGTCAATAAATGGTTCAAAAATGCGCGATACCTAGCACTTAAAGCCAGGAAGGTATGGCGGTACACATAATTTTGTTTTTTTTAATTCTTCCCACTTAAGTTGTTACTACATTCCTTCTGATTCTTCCAAGTGCATCTGTCCCATTTGGCATCTTGACCAGTGTTACCTAATTCATGGATGCTTTGGTACCCGGTACGGGTACAGGTTATGCTACCTAGCCTGGTACATGGTTCGGTGGGGGTAGGCTTAGTTGGTATGCTATTTAGGTGCGAGTCGTTTAGGAACATATACTCAGGCCTTTTTCAATTCAAATATGTGAGTATTGTAATAGAACCTTGATATTTGTAATATGGTAACTATAGTTGTTTGTGTATATGAAACTATACGTCTCTTTTCATAAGTCTATGCAAGTGAAAATTGGGGGTTGCGATAGCTAGAATTGGCATTTTGGATCGCAAATGTACCCTGTTTGGGGTCTGCACACTCAATTCACAGTATGTTGGGGTGGTCCATGAATTAGGCAACAATGATCTTGACCAACTTTTAAGTAGTAATTTGTCGATTTTATTTTATTTTTGAACGTTGTTTCAATTTGAGACTCTTATCTTTATTTTACTTAAGCTGTAAATGTAAATGTGTTGCACTTGCAGCTAGGGAGAAGAAACTCTTTCACTGATATTAGTCCAAGAATTTCAAAGGAAGCAGCCGAATCAGAGAATGCAATGGAGAAACCTGCAGATCAAATGCTATGTAAGGACGATGTGGATCAAGCACTTGAGAGTTTGAACAAAAAGTTGCATGTGAGAAACAACTTTAAACTATTAACAAGTCCTTCAAAGAAACGGCACCACAAGGAACCTCTGCTTTGGTCTCCAATTAAAAATAAGGTATTGTTTGGCTGAAAATCCCAACCGCTTTTTTAAGCATATTGACTGGAATATGAAATCAGCTCGCAGAAAGTATTTAAAAGAAGGAAGTACTACTCTTTAACATCAATGTTTAATCAATTCCATGGAGATAAGTTAACAATCTATACATAATGAGGCCATCGCTAAAATCCCAGCCTGCATACGGACCGCCCGCATGAAAGACTAGCCGTACATATACACACATATGAGTGCATGGGATTAAATATTTACATGAATAATATTAGTTTATGAGACTGAAGAGCTTGCTAAAATCCCAGCCTTTGTTTTTGGGTTTTTTTTTTTTTTTTGTTATTTTTTTTTATGTTTTTGATGCGTTTTTGGTATAATTTTGAGTGGATCAGGATGCTGAGGAGTTAGGGATGATATGAGCTTGAAGCTTTTAAGAGAAAAGGCTAAGAGAGAGAAAAGAGTTAACTTTAATGCCATGGGAAACCATAATGCAGCAGTAGTAGTACAAGAAGAAGCCGAGGCCGAGGCAGAGATGGAGAGCTCTGTAAAATCAAAAGCACGGTAGAGAAACTTCAGCAGGTTTTACTTGCACTTCCCCAATCCCTCCACCTTTGTTCAACACTCTGTTATCTATGTTCCTATTGCCGAGCTAAGGGAGAAGAAATATGACCCCTTTTCTAAACATAATCTTCTTTTTTGGGCGCATACATACATACATATATATATGTGTATACACCGACCCTGCTGTTATGAGGCTGGGATTTTAGCAACGTAATTTCGTCGCTAAATGAAATCCTAAATGAATTGGTGATGATTCTGTCTGTAAAGGCCCGGTCATAAGGATCATCTGCATGAGAGCAGGCTTGTACATCCATATGTATATATATTGCTTTTGTGCAAATATGTAGTATTTTGGCGTGCTCCAAGAATGGGAGTATTGCTGCTTATTACCGCGCTGGATGCAATCTTTTTTATTAGTGGTCAGAAATGTCTCGAGCAGATTTTAGTTGTTATCAGGAATTCGATTTATATAATATTAGAATTGCGTTACTGAAATTTCCCTTTTGTGTTCATTCGGTATGCCACAAGCTTGTGGTTTTTCCTGATGCTTGGACAGTTTTATTAAATTTCTTTTCGAGTCCTTTATTTATTTAACTTGAGGAACATAATGTCATTTAGTTGGTGTGCCAACCTTCATGGGGAGATCCATTTATTTGCAAGAAACATGATGGTTTTATGTTTTTATGGATTGACTATGCGAATTGAACAATATCGGACTTGGCTCCTCTCCATTTCCTTTTGGTCCAATTCCGTCCAAGGGGGTCTAGTTCGAGAACTAAACGGATGAAATTTTTCATGAGACTTGGTAGAGACAATCTCTGTGATGTAGTAGATCATCTCCTCAAAATTTCATCAGAAGATTCAATCTAGAAATGGGTGAGATGATAATCTAAAATTTGAATGGTCGAAATGAACAATTGCATCAAATTTTTATTACGCCTACTTCCGATTTGAATTTCTTAATGAAATTTTGTGGACATGATCTACTCATTATGGAGATCATCTCTACGAAGTTTCATAAAAAAATTCATCCGTTTAGCCCTCGAATTAGACCCCTCTTGGACGGAATTGGACCGAAAGGGTAATGGAGAGGGAGCCAAATCAACAATATCACCATTATAAATAAATATTCTTTATCTATGAGTTATCCGATTAACTTAAAATGGTAGTATCATCAAATAAAATTCACCTCGTTAGTGATTGCTTTGATTTGTGCTTGTTTGGAACCCACCTCATGGTGATGATACTTCCATGTTTGTTGAGACCTATGAGTGATTTTCTCTTGATGATGTTGTACTTGTATGCCTCTAATGCTATTTAGAGAAGAAACTTTGTACAACCTTTAGTATTGATAGTGGAAGAATTTGTTGGAGTTGGAGCGTGTTTTTTGTTTACAGAGTGTTTTGCGCTAAAAAACTTCGTGTTGGTTGTTTGTATTAGGTTAATTGTTACTCGATGCACTTTGTTGCCTGTATGGATCGACTAGCACAGAAGGATTATTTCATGTCTCAGTATCA